>CAUYPK010004707.1:0-125921 GCA_963574355.1 Loris lydekkerianus
TAAAGTCATTCGGGGGAAATTTGATTTCTTTAGAAGGCCCAAAAAAAAAGTCCACTGGTCTTTGACCCCCCCCCCCCCGAAAGTCATTTTGGGCAGTGTGATCCACTCACGAGTCAAATTTATCCCACAAGCCAACAATCAGACTCTGGACACCAGCACCTTGCACTCATTCCTGGCAGGAGGAGAAAAGTGTTAGTCTCTGGCCGTGTCCCTCTGGGTGGCCCCAGCTGCAGTGGGAGCAAAGCTTTGGTGAAATGTGCCGCATGAAATCGTCCTCACATGCCTTGCTATGGCAGGGGCCGTGTTAGATCCACGCAGAGAGGGCCCCGGGACGTCCTGGCTGTCTGCTCTGGGCCAACCCCCGAGCACTTCTGTTCATCACACTGTAGACATAAGCCGAGGCTCAGTGACTTGCCAAGGTCACACGGCTGGTTAATAGGCAAAGGTGGGATTTGGACCTGGGGCATTCTGACCGTGGAACCCGCACAGTATTTTCACAAGTTATGCTGTGTCCAGAGAGATGGGACGAAAGCAGGACACCCCTAAACCATCTTTTCCTGGACATCCACCCATCTAAACTGGAATCGGGTCATTGATCTGGGACGCAGTGACAGAATTGCATCTAGCTGAAGACACTGGGCAGATCCCTTAAGAACCAGTGGTGATCTGGCAGCACGTCCTGTTTCTGGTCTGGGAGTGTTTGGCCAGGAAGGGGAGCCCAGAGGAAGAGCTGAGTTACAAAGAGAACCTTGTGGCTGGAGGTAGTTAGAAATTCATGACCAAAGCCCAGGAGAGGTTTGGATTTAGAAGGATGGACGCAACAGTATTCCTCCTGGAGGTAGCAGATGGCACCCCCAACACAGCTGACATCACCAGGGGAGAAATTTGTGGGCGTGGTTGCCCTTCCTGCAGCCAGCTGCTGCAAGCAGATGGGCAGACTCTGTGAGGTTGGGGACAGAGTGGGTTCAGGGAGCCGACTGCTCTCTCAGGGACACGGCTTCTGCATCCCAGCCCTACAAGAATGCCAGCCCCTCAGTGCCTGTGACAGCAGCCCAGTGTCTGCATTTTTATGTAAAATTCACTTAATTGTTCCAAATTGGCCCCAGTATATAGCAAAAGAAATGTATACAGGTGAGATTTAGCCAATGAGCCATCAGGGGTGATTCTCTTCCAAAGGAGGTCATGGGTTCCCTTTGATGGAGCATGTTAGGGATCGGAGGGAAAAGAGCAAGGGGTGTGCAGAGAGGGAGGGGAAGAGCTAGCAAGCTGGGGTGCTGTGCTCCAGGGAAAACAAGTTCGTGAGCTCAGAACATGCAGGGACCTTTGGGGCCCAGGAGGCAGGTGCAGGAGGATCTGGGCCAAGGAGCTGGTGATCCCAAGAGAGGCGTGTTGGCCGATGAGAGCAGAGCGTGAATGTCAGTGCCAGCTGTCAGGAAGGAGTGCTGTATTTGGGGACACCTGTGGAAATGGAAGGAAGGCAAGTGAACGGTTACCCTGGGGAAGGCCAGCTGAGGAGGCATAATCTAAGGTGCAGTAACTTGGGCTTATCGCTGGGGCAAAGGGACGTGCCCAGACAGAGGGGGAGAGAGAGAACATACCACCTTATGCAGGAGCAGGAGTGGAGAGCACAGGAGGAAGATGAGGAGCATGAGCCCTCAGGTGGCAGGAAGCTGCCATCCCCCTCCCAGCTGCTCTGCATCTTCGGAGGGTGGTCCCAGGAAGGTGGCACTGGCTGAGGGGCAGGATGATGGTTGGGAGGAGCTACCACAGGAGGCAGCATGGGAGAGTAGAGACCCTGGGCCAGGACTGTGTGGGGAGGGGGATGGCCAGTGGATTTCCTTAGTCCAAGTGGGAAAGAACAGGGGTGCCCAGGGCTGGGGCCCAGTGGGAGGCAGATGCTGTAAAGTCTCCTGGCCGGGGCACAGTGGCTCACAGCTATGATCCAGGCTACTCAGGAGGCTGAGGCAAGAGGATGCCCTGAGCCCGGAAATTCAAGGCTATAGTGAACTATGTGGGTGCCACTGTACTCCAGCCTGGGTGACAGAGCAAGACCCTGTCTCTAAACAAAACTCTCCCCTGGAAGTGAGTGGCCAGGTAAAGGGACTAGGTGTGTAAAGCAGGAATGGGGCCAAGTGTCTGTCAGAGCAGGAGGAGGGAAGGGCCAGGGTCCCAACAAGCCCATGGACTGTTCAATAGGAATGGGGGGAACAGGAGGGGGCTGAGAGTGGGGCAGGGCAGAGCACCCTGAGCAGGGTTGTGAATCGGGCATCTGGAGAAGCCAGAGTCCTGAAGGACCCAAGTCCCTTTGTCACCCAGCTCCCCTGCTCCCTTCCAGCTCCTCTCTGCCCCATGGCCTTGCCCACCCTGCTCTCCTGCCTGGCTCTGTTGGCTCCTTCTCTACCCACAGACTGCCAGACCCTCTGTCCCCCTCCTCAGGGCTGCTCCTCTTCCTGTCCACCCACCCATTGTGTCCCACCCTAGGCACTGGTATGGCTCCCTCATCACCTCCTTCAGGCCTCAGCCCAGAGGTCACCTTGGGGAGGCCTCCTGTTTAAACCTGCAAACCTCTAGCCCCACCATCACTGCCGATCCTGTCCCTGCTGTCCTTCCAGGGTACTCGTTCCCCTCTGAGGGTCAAGGATATGCTCCTGGAGTGACTTCTGTCTGTCCCACTGAGCTCCACAGGGCAGAATTCCGGCTTGTGTTTACAGGTGCGCCCACCTCCTGGGGTCTGGGTCAGGGCTTGGTGTGGCTGCTAGGGCATCACGTTCCTGAGTGTGGCTGCAACGGAGAGACGCAGAGGTAGGACTGAGAGGGTCGGAACGCTCCTTATTGGCAGGTGACTTCCAAAGCCATTGCAGTTGTGGGGCTGGTGCCACAGGACAAGACACAGTGCAGAGGAGGGGCTAGGGACCTGAGTGTCTGCAGGTGATGGGATATCAGCCCGGGTCCCCCACATAGCACTATGCAACGTTTTCTGGCCTCCTGAGAAAGGAAGTTATAGAGGGCTAGAAAACAAAAGCAGGTCTAAAAATGCAATGAGCAAATAACTCACACAGCCAAGCAGTCAGGCAGTAAATTAGGGCTTGGCAAACTGAGAAGAAAAGGGGGAAATGAGATACGGAGAGAAAACAGCCCGTCAGTGCAGCAATGGCCCCTCTCAGATCCGCCGCTTCTGAACCGCAGGCCCCATGCCCGCCTGGCTCAGGCAGGAGCAAAGAAAAGCACTCAATTAGAGAGAAAGAACGATAAACCAAAGGGCAGCTTGCTTTCTATCAAAGGCCAATTTTGCTCTATGTGGGGTCATGGTCCAATGACTCCAACGTTGCAAGAGAAACGAAGCAGCCGCACTCCAGCCTCAGAGAGAGATTGGGAGCCAGCGCCGGGCTGTCCTTTGTAGTCTTCCTTAAATTGTGCAATTCTCGGCTCTTTTCTAGAGATTATGTTGGCTGTGTTATCTCTTGTATGTTATTGTCTGCCTGCAGCTCTTTAACTGGTCTCATAATTCTCCCGGCCTGAGAGTTTAATCAGTTTAGCCCTGTTCCCTGGAGCTTCTGTGATACTGTGGCCTGAGGTGGGGGCCCTTCCCGTCCTCTGACTCCCCTCTGCTCTTCCTGCAGAAATAACCAGCCGCTCGTGATTTCCCTGCCCCTCTGTGCAGGCTACTGGCTACTAAGCTGGGGCTGAGCCCCTCCTTTACTTTCTTTTTTCAATCTTGAGTTAATTCTGACTTTAAGGTGGTAAAACAGAGGTGCAAAGAAATTTGTTCATTTTTCCCACCGCCCCAACTGAAGGCAGACTCGGGCTCTGAACCCAGGACCAAGCAGCTTCTCCCTGCAGTGACTGTCACCTGGCTCAGATGCCACCCAGAGAAAGCATCACCCTAAGGATGCAAATGAGCTGCTCTTATGGGCCCGTTACTTATTTTCAGAGCCCCAGTAATGCTCGGGTAAATTTTTACTTCTGATATTCTGCGGCCGGCATTCATTGGCCCTTTCTTGTAGGGATTTGCTTAAATCCAATGAAAATAGGTCAGAGATTTCTGAGCTTTATTTCACCTCTTAGTAAAGTTGCCCAGGCGGTGGCGGGAGGAGGTGGGTGTCTTGAGAGAGAGTCCTGACGTTTGTTCATCCTGTGCTCTGTGTCACGCTCCCGAGACCCGTTATCTCCTGTGTTCTTATAACAGTCCTCTGAGATAGGTGGTGTCATTTCCTACTTTACAGGCAAGGAAAAGGAGACTTGGAGAGGAGAGTGACCTGCCCAGGGCTCGTAGGTGGCAAGTGGCAGGGCCAGGATGCTGATCATCCAGCCTCAGAGTGCAGGCCTGTTGCCCTGACCCCTGGATGGCTGGTGTCCCCTCAGTGTGCGGCTCACTCACTACTCTGCTGCCAAACACATGTGTAAAAACCCACTACACTTTGAGGCTTCCTGGTTCTAGAAATTCTTTTATTTCAGAAATAAAGCTCTTACAGTCATGGAATTAATTCCTAACTCCTGCTTCATTCCTTGACTACACAAACTATACAAATACTGTATTTTTCCATGTATCGTGTGTCCTTTTTTGCCCAAATTTTTGAGGGAACATAAGGGTGCATGTTATACATGGGGTAGTATTCCTACAGGGTGACCCCAAAGTTGCCATACACAGGGAAAATGGGAAATAGTAGCTAAGCATGCCTTTATTTACAAAATATTCATTACGAAATTTTACAAAGAGATGACCCACACATAGAGAATGTTTTGTAAATATTTTGTATTTACATAAATAAAATGAATACCTTTTTCTGGTGAAACTTTGAGCCAAAAATGTGGCTGCTTTTTCACTGCACGCATTGTACACAGGAGCGCATTTTACAAAAGCAAAACATGGTCTGATTCACAATTAACATTTTGCACATCTCCCTGGATTTGGCAGAGGAGGCCTGAGACAATAGGGTTCCATGGGACCCACAGATGCCTGCTCAGCCCCAGAGAAGACCCCAGTGACAAGGGCTGCTGTGGTGGAGTCTGAGAATCCCTCAAAGAGAAGCGATGAGGCCATGCAGAGAAGGCTTGATGACAATGCCTTCGATTCCAAATTCACTGGGTTCTCCTGTATGTTAACCCCATGTGGTCTTAACTGTCACCCCTGAAGGGAAAGCTCCCTGATTGATTGCAGGTGCCTACTGCTCTGTGACCACCCCAGAACTTAGTGGCTAAAAACCACAATTGTGTTGACACTGTGATTCTCCCAGGCTGGACTCACATCAGGACTTGGCTGTCACGGCTCCTCTGTGGCTCTGCTGGTGCTGGGGCATCCAGGATGGCCAGTGGCTGTTGGCCTGGGCCAAGGCCCCTTGGGTTCCAGCCTACTCCTTCCACGTGGTCGCTTATCACTCAGTAGTTCATCCTAGCTTCTTGGTGTGGTGCTGGCCACAAGCTCCCTCAGGCTGTACGTGGAAGGTAACTGTGCCACTTCTGCCACATTCTATAGGTCGAAGGCAGTGAGGACCCAGGCAGAGGGTCCCCTGCCCTGTGTTTTTTGTGTGGGGTGGGGGAGTCAGCACATTTTCTGTACAAGAGGCTAGATAGAAACTATTTTAGGCTTTTCCTAAATCTAAATGTTAGATTTTCCCAAGAGGCACAATTGAGCAGCTATTCTTGCCAAAAGGCTAATACAGTCTTTTTTATGTTTTTCCTTTTTACATTTAAAAATGTAAAATCCATGCTTACCTTACAGGCTGTACAGAAACAGAAGGCAGGCTGGGTTTGACCTACAGGCTGCAGTTGCCAACCCCACATGAGTGGGCTGTCCTTACAGGGTTAGCCTCCACATGGACAAAGGGACTTGCCCCCTCCCCCCCCCAGAGCCTGCACACACACACACCCCCTTCTAGACGACAGGCTGAGTCCTCAGATCCATCCTTCCTGTGGATACCACCCTGCTGGGGTGTGCCCTGATATAGAGAACGGGGGGAGGGGTGGCAGCAGGGTGCAGTGGGGCGGAGCTCGTACAGGCAGGCCAGGGTACACAGGCTTCTCATGGCTGGATGAAGGACTGGGAAGAGCAGGGAGGCGGGCCCGGCCCCACATACCCAAGTGAAGTCTTAGTCGTGAATTCTTAGTCAAACCTGGCTGTCCTGGTCACTGGGACGTATTAAGGAAAGATAGTGTATAAAAGGATTTGAGCTTATTTTATGTATTAGGGCTCTGATCTTTGGTAATGACCGCCTTGGTCTTTTGTGGTCAGGCCATTTATTTAAATGTGGGCTCCTGGGGTTGGTGAGTAAACACAGTGTGGAAAGGAGCATGGAGTCCAGTTCAAGTGCAGCCAGGAACAGGAGGATGAGTCTCCATACATACGTCTTACACTCTCATGGGGTCTTTCGAGAAAGAGCCTTCAGAGCCAGGCTGAAGAATGTGTGTGCCAAAGCCAAAAACCAGGGTTCAAACCCCAGCTGCCTGCTAGCTATATAACCGTGGGCAGGCTACTCAACCTCTCCGTGCCTCTTTTCCTCTTTGAAGTGGTCTTTCAAGGGCTAAGTGAACTAACAGGGCTGAAGAGCCTGGCTCACAGCACCCGCCTATGGTGGTGATGTTGGTGACTGTTATTATTGCCAGAAGCATCGAAAACCTTACTGTGCTGTCCTCTCTGAGCAGTCAGAAGTTAGAAGCCTTCTGAAGCCCCATCCTCTCCAAGTGACCTTGGAGTGAAGTCTCTCCACCCGCTGGCCTGGTGAGAGACGAGAAACTGCCCTCTGGTCCCTTTCATGCCCTGGTCCTGTGCCCAGGTGGCTGAAAGCTCATTCTTTCTGACTTCTACAATAGAGGCAGCCATTTGTAACATCCTGACATTCCCCCAAGCAGTTGGTGCCTGTGAGTATAGTAATAGCAATGAGCTTAATGACAAATGGCAGTAAAGCTGAATGGCAGTGGCCTTGTTGGAGGTCTGTCTTTGAAGCCAAAGTTCAGCCTCCCATGTGCTGAGGGGAATCTGCCAACTGTATCCCTTTCTGCCAAGTCTGCCTCTCCTTTTGTGAGCTTCTCCATTGCAAGAAGCCAAACTGCCATCACAGCCCCTGGCCTGGGGCGTCAGAATGTCATGCAGCCTCAGGCTTGGCCTCAAGCCCCTATTTGCCCCCAAATGCCAGAGACACCTGCTTCTATCCCTGCTGGGAACAGAACCAAGAGGCTCATCATCCTTTCCATGGCCTCTGGGCCTGGTCCTCAGCCCCACGCTGGCTCCCTAGCCCATGAGAACCAGAGGACCAGAGTGGGTTGCCGGAGCCGTGAAGGTGGAGGCTGATGCTGACCGACGGAAACACGCAGCAAGCCAAAACCGCACTCAGCAGCCACGGCGGTCTGCTGCTGCTGCTTTTTTTGTTTTTAGCAGCCACATTTTTTTTTTTAAGTTGGAAAAGAACTAGAATAATAATAATTGATTAACTATTTCACATTTTTCATACTAAATCATCAAAATCTGATGTGCATTTTACATGTAAAACATCTCAATTTGGTCTAGCTGCCTTCAAAATGCTCAGAAACCACATGTCTGTCCAGTGGCTCTAGACAGCTTAGAATGGACGATATAACCAACATCCTTGTAGGGACAAGAAAAGTAGGCTCTCTCTCGCAAGGTCTTTCCAGGAGGCGCCTTGTGCGCCCAGATGGCCGTAACTGTGTACAGTGAGGTCACGCTTACGTAACTGCTGCTTGCCTGTTGCTACTTTTGTTTCCCTGGGTATAAAGGTACACAGGACCTTTCCCTTGTAAGGACTGTGGATTGCTGATTGCAATGTGTAACTTAGCTCCCCAGCTTCTGGGAGCTAGGGGCGGACATCCCTTGTAACTTAGCTCACCAGCCCCCGCTGAGCTGAATAAAGCATTTTACAACTGCCCTCCATGCCTGAGTTCTCTCCAGCCTGGCCGAATTAGAACACTGGCATTACAACATCTAAATCCTAAATTATGTGTATCCCAATGTTTAGCTTCAAGTGGGGCTCATTAACACTGTTCCCCTTTTGCACTGAAGCTTTGGTTAGTTGAAGGTATTTATTAATAGCAGTTGATTCCCAAGAGAAGCGTACTTGAATTTGCCACCATGACGTTGCACCCTATGCCCTGTAACCCAGATCTTCAGAACCTCCCATTTCCTCTAAGGCAAAGCCAAAGGTGACAGATTGTAAATTACTCCAGGAAAAAAATGCTCCCACTAAATTCTAAATCCCATCCTATTGTTACAGTTGAAGGCATTATAGGTTCAGAGTGACTTTGTCATTTTGTCCAGTGGCTGAGCAGACACGCTCTTGAAGCTGACAAATGCCATAGCAAGAAAAAACGAGCCACTGGCACCTGGCTGTCTGCTTGGGTAAGCCTGGAGCAAGGAGAGGGTGTCATCAGAAGGAGTCATCGGAGTTTAATGCTGTGGAAATAGAAAATGAAGAGCCAGTTGGAGCCAAGTTGGTAGAGAATTAAAAACTTTCAGGTGGCCATGCTTATTAGGATTTGTGAATCATTGTCACCAGAAAGAAGGCTTTCACACACACCCCTTTTGATGGATTTCCAAATTCTGACATTCCCCACCACCCAAGCAGAGTGGTCTTGTTAGTAAGACTTCTGGGATATTTGTTGAAAGTTACATGGGAAACAAAGTGTCACCTCTCTCTGGTTAGAAACAAACCCATTGAAATACCAAGTACATAGCAGACGGCCTTAATATAATTACAAGAACAAATCATATTCAGGAGTTCTTGAAATAGAGTTACAGCAGTTGAAATGATGATTTCAAATCTTTTAATCTAATCCTTAAGGCCCTTTAAAATTAATATTTTATTAATCCCAATATGAGTGTGTTTCAAAGCCAAAAAACTGTATCTTTAAGTATATCAGCGTTCGGAGCACCATTTCCTAATCCATGAGTTGGTTTCAGGCAAGTCTCTTAACTTCCTGAACCTCAGTCTTCTCACCTATAAAATGGGATTTTTCATTTGTTTAAAATCCTAGTAGTTCTTTATGTTTGCATAGTACCCCTGCAGTTTTCAAAGAAAGTCCTCTTACATGCACTCATTTAACTGTCCCCTGGTCTTTCTGGGAGAGCAGGGTTCCCCGGGGGTGGAATGTTTCCCTTCCTGGTAGCTCTTTATATTTCTATGCATTTCTGGCTGGCACAGCTTCTGCCATTTACACACAGGGAATAGACAGTCCCGCTAGGGAGACAGATGGAAAGGCAAGAAACTGATCCAAGTAGACGCTAGTTACTGCATTCATTCATCCATTCACCCACTCAGCCACTTTTATTTTTTATTACTCATTAAATAATTATTAAGTACATATTATGGCAGTGTTTTTCAAATAAGGGACTAGGATACATAATGTTTAGAAGTAGAATACAGGAGTAGGAAAACTTCCATTTAAGCACTTATCCTGGCACTTATTAGGTTTCCCACAATTTTTTCTAGGCAGTTGGGAAATTCTATAGTCGTTCTACAGTTATGTGGTGTGCTAGTGCTCTTTTTTTGTGTTCTAACTTTGAAAATCCCAATAAAACAGAAATAGAATTGCCCAGTGATTACAGTTGGTGCCAGGCAAGTCAGCAGGCTCCAGGACAGGTGAACAAGCCCGGCTGTGCCCAGCAGCGCCTCCTGCTGACCACCCGCCTTACACAGAGACTCAGTGGCAACCCCAAATTTACTATAGTGCCTTCTTTCCAATTAAGGTAGAAGTGGGTATTCAAATGCATCTGACCCTAGGAAAGACCCAGGTGAAGAAGACGCCAGTCCTGGAATGATGCAGGTTCACCACTTTCACTTCAGGGACTGTGCCTATGGAGCTACACGGCTGGGGTGTGTTCTAATCAGGTCGTCAGCAAATCCAGCTGAATTCTCTAGAGCAGGTGGAAAGAACAAATGCTGAAGCAGGAAGAACTCATTTCAGACTCTGTCACAGATTTGGACAAACCTTGAGCAGATTCCTGAATCATCCTTAGCCTCAGTTTTTTCAAACAGAGACAGTGGTAGTATCTACTTTGTAGGTTACTAGAAGATCAAAGGGGCCAAGGTCTGTTAAGCACCCCTTTGATGCTTGGTCTTCGGTACATACCCTGTAAGGGGTCTGGGACCGTGTTTATGTGTCGGGCAGTTTCTAGGTTCCAGGGCTTCAGTGATGAATGTGGATCTTAAGCTTCAGAGAATTTGTAATCTATCAGGTTGGCGCCTTTAAACAAATATCTATTTAATCACAACCCTGGGAAGTGGAATAAGGCAAACAGCTTCATCTGCAGACTCAGGAAAGGCGTTCTTGGCAATAGGTGGCTCTGTAGGAGCGTTGCCTGGGAAAGAAGAGGAGGTCAGAGCTGATTGTTTAGTATCTGATAAAAGTGTTTTTCCAACAGTTTAAAAAGGAGTGAATTATTCATTAAATTATGCTGGGATAGAAGTCTGGCATTGGGAGAAAATTCTAAGTTAATTCTCCTATGACATACTGCAAAATAATTTTTACATAAAGTGCTAGATATGAAAAGTAAAGCTACAGAATAATTAAAAGAAAATAAATATTTTTACCCTTTTGGGAAAGGAATTTCTAAGTATTACTTCAGAGGCTAAATGCCTACTAGAAAAGCTTATAGATATTTTTAAGAGGCTTATATTTCTGAATGTTGAATGATACTTTTTTAAAAAACACAAATAGATGAATTTGGAAAACTGTTTATAAAATCGACAACAGAAGGTTGGTATCCTTAAAATATAAAAGGCTCATGTTCATCAGTAAGAAATCAACATAATCTCTGTGAGAGTAGGGACCTTGCCTGCCCTTTTCTACATAGTACCCCTAGCGCCCAGCATAGACCCTGAAAGAAGGAATGAATGGACCAGCCAAGCATGACAGAAAACCGGGCAAAGTATGTAGGCAGTTCACTAAAAAGAGAAACATGACCGGGTATGGCAGCTCACACCTGTCAACCTAGCCCTTCCGGAGGTTGAGGTGGGAGGATCACTTGAGGCCAGGGGTTTGAGAACTAGCCTGAGCAAAAACAAGACCCTTTGTCTATAGAAAATAGAAAACGTAGCTGGGTGTCATTATGGGTATCCGTAGTCCCAGCTACGCAGGCGTCTGAGGAAGAAGAATCACTTGGACCCAGGGGTTTGGGGATACAGTGAGCTATGCTGACACCTTTGCACTCCAGCCTGGGCCACAGGGCAAGACTCTGTCAAAAAAAGAAATTAGTCACTGGTGTCACAGGAAAGAAAGGGGAAAGGGAAAGGAAAAGGCAAAAGGAAAGACACCAGTGACTAATTCCCATGTGAAAAATGTGACTTAAACAAAACACAAATGAAAGGACCATTGGCACATCACTTCTGGTCATTGATTTGGCACATTTTAGAAACCATGGCAATACCCAGCGTTGGTGAGGAGTCCTGGAAGCAGATGCTTGTTTACTGCGGATGTGAGTGTCCATGTTCTGCTGCTATTGAATAATCTGGCAAGATGTCTTAAAATTTCTACTCCTGAGTCAGAAATACACATTTTGACCCCAAAACTCTACAGAATTGATTCTGTAGAAATAATCAACAGCCTCGCAGAGATGCTCGTGATATATTATTAAGTAAATAAACTGACTACCGAATAGCAGGTTAGAATAAGCCCATTTTTTAAAATGTGTAGGCACACATATGGCACACCTAGAAAAAAGATGGAAAAGCGTTCTCTGAAAATAACACTATTAATATTTCTAGGTGGTAAGACTGTAGACAACTTTGTTTTCTTATTTGTTTGCTTTTCTTTTTTTCCTTCTCATTTTCCTTTAATGGGCAAGCATGGCTTGTAGAATAAAAAGAAAGGAAAAAAAGATTATTTT
Organism: Loris lydekkerianus; assembly: GCA_963574355.1. NCBI lineage: Eukaryota > Metazoa > Chordata > Mammalia > Primates > Lorisidae > Loris > Loris lydekkerianus. Next base: position 11,834 of record CAUYPK010004707.1, read on the forward strand.
CTAAAAGAATGATTTTACATAGTGATGGAAGATACTATGAAATTGTCATAACTGGCATCAGATGGGGGCATTCATTCATTCCTGCCCTTACGGAAGGGCTGTTTGCCATTGTGTCAAAATTATAAAGATCCACAGTATGAATCCAGTAATCTCCTGTCGAGGCTCTGGGATGACATTTATCATCTCTGGGTCGTAGATTGTAGACTCATTTCATTGGAGTTCTTTGTTGCGTGTATTTTCCAAAAGAACATGCAAAAGAGAATAAAGGTCATAAATTAGGGGCTTTTTGTAGGTTCTTTTGGTTATCATTTTCTTGTCAAGAAAATGAGCTGTGAATCCAAATGTGTGTCCCCCAGGTTGCTGGCCACACTTAGGCAAACCATAGGAGCTTATACGTAGTATTTCTCACTCCTTGTGGAGAAATATGAGTAGTGCATTAAAGTAGTAAAGATGGGCAGACATGTGGAAAGTTTTCTTATGTCCCAAGACATTTAATTAGACATTCTGAGCCAAAAAAAAAAAAAATCTTAGAATATGTCAAAGTCCCATGTAAAATGATAGAGTGTTGTTCTGAATACCCATTGGTATGTCTTCAGCTCAGAGGACCCTGGGTGATCTAGGAGTCTGGGAATCGTGTGCACGAGGCACACAGCCAACCTGAGAGGTGACGAAGCCTGTGTTTTATTATTTAATATAATAAGACATCCCACACATAGAAATTCAGATCCACATTACTCCCTTTCATAGGGGGAAGTTACAGAATTACCCTAGTGCTTCTGATAGCCACAATGTCTATAGAAGGAAGAATGGAATGAGCTCCCTATGGGCCCATCCCCCAACTTCAGCAGCTGCCTGCATTTTGCTGACTCATTATTATCCCCACTTGTTTTACTGCAATATTTAAAAATTTTAAGGTATCATGTCATTTCACCCCTAAATACTTCATCTTATACATTTCACCGGTAAATATCTTCATCCCTAACTGAAAACAATGATTTTTAACCAGTCATCACACCATTATGCCACCTAACCAAATGAATGACATGTTATTCCCAGTTATTATCCAGTATTTACATTATATCTTACTTTTCCTAATTGTTTCAAAATTTCTTTTCTATTATTGGCCAGTTTGAATCAAATAAGGTACAGATATTGCATTGGATTATTCTATTTCATGCCTTTTTCAAAACATCTTAAAACTTGAGTCATTCAACAGAGTGAATGTATATCATTGTACCTGTACATACAACGCAGGAAAACTAGAATTTTTAATTTAGTTATTCCTCTTCATTACTCTTAGTGAAACTCTGTTACATAGTTGGATTGTCTGATGTGTCAGATCCTCTCTTAAATCTACTTCAGTGTCCAGATACTATTTGCAAATTAGGATAATTAAATCTACCTTCAAATAGTTCTCTTCTCTCTAGGTGGATTTAGAAGTATAATCCCAAAACAGGTTTGGGGCAGTGAATCGTGGGGTGATAATTCTCATAGGGTCTGAGTCGAGGGCCCCACTGTCCTTGGTGTAGAAATCAAAGACAGATAACGTCGCCTCCTCTGTGTGAGCTGAGTGTATAAATGCCTCCCTACTTGACTTACCTGTTCTAGCAGGTGCTGTTTGATTTACCACTAGGTATAATTGATTTGTTTGTTTTCCCACAGATAATCGCTTATCAGCCATATGGGAAATCCGTGGACTGGTGGGCCTATGGTGTCCTGCTGTACGAGATGCTCGCTGGACAGGTAATGCTCTGCTACATGTTCATGTTTGCTCACCGCCACACCCTATGAACACTTCAGCTCTCTTGGAGCGCTGAGAGCAGGATCTAGCCAGGTAGTGTGGCTGACTTCCCTGACCCAGGTGAAAGAGGACAAAATTCTGCCATGGAAAGTAGATCATACTCAGACCGCAATTAAGTTTTCAGGATCTCAAAACTGGGATGAGGTTATGGTTTCCTGTAAGTTTGTTTACAAAGGTTACCCCAGCTCTCCCCATGTGTATAATTGGTATTATCATTTAAGGAAGAAGACAGCTGACTTTGAAGAAGCGTTTTAATAGCTCCTTCCCATTTCCTCCTATCTCACCCTTGGCAATTCCTTGTAATTTTCACAGAAGTCCAGTGAGGCTGAACTTGCAGTTAACAAAAGGTAAATTAAGTTTCTCTTAGAGTGAAACATATATCAGATAAGCCAGTTGTCTAATAGGCTTAATGTCTGTTCATCGAGCTAAGTCATGCTACCTGTGCCGACAGACAGGCCCAGCACATACGACAGGTTTATTGCTCGTGCTTGGACTGCATAGTCCTATATGGGGGTGGGGCACTGACCCACACAGTCATTCAGGGCTCCAGGTTTCTTCCACCCGTCAGCTGCCATCTTTTAGGGCCTCCCATCTCCCCTCTGATTCCTCCTCATTTCGGCAAGCCACTGAAGAGAAGACAAGATAGTTGCACAAAATGCTTTAGTGACCAGGCCTAGAGGCGGCACACATCACTTCTGCCTACATTCCACTGGCAACTTGGTCCCACTCAGATATAAATAGGGACGTATACTGTGTCTGAGAGGTCAGCATGGGGAAGCAGGTTTGGTAATGATCCAGCAGATTCCTGCCTTTATACTAAAGATGATTCTGCTGCGGGCAGTGTTTTATAATTCCCAGTACTCAAGTAATAGTGCCAAAGTGGAGTTTGGAGTTTGTCCCTAGCCAGAAGCCTTAGTAAGAGACAATACAAAGAAAAGCCCAGAGGTACCCCCAAAGAATTCTTTATTGCTGGAGAAAGGGTTACCCTTTCGGACATGTTACATCATTTATTCATTCATTTATTCTTTCAACATGTATTTATCAGTGCTTACTATGTGTGGCAATAGGAGTGAACAAAACAGACAAAAATCCTTACCCTCCGAAGCTCCCAGCCTAGTGGAGGGGAAGCAGTAGATAAATTGGATAAGGAGAATATGTAATATGTCCAAGATAAGCTAGAACGAAAAGTAAGACAACAGGAAGAGAAGATAGTGTTGAGGGAAAGTTGAACTTCTAGCTCAGATGGCCAAAGAGGGCCTCACATAGAAGATAAAGTGGAGTGGTAATTAGAGGGAAATGCAGGAATGTCTGTGTGCAAATCTGGAGAGAGGATTCCAGGCAGAGGGAACGGCACATGCAAAGGCCCTGAGGTAGGAGTGGGAGAGGAAGCCTCCAGCATGGCTGGAGCAGAGTGAGCTAGAGAGGCAGGGAGGAGGATGCCTGAGGTCAGACCTGCAGAGGCTCCAGATTCTATGAGCACAGAGGTTGCCCCGAGACCAGTGGCTTTCACTGTGCACTCTAGGTCTTGGCCGCCTTCTCCTTGGTGTCTCTTTCATCATGCCTTGTATCTCTTAGATACTAAAGTAATCTTTCAGACAGTGAAAGATTTAAGGTTTTAATCTGCATTTGATCATAACTTCTCCATAGTTTTAAGACTTGTTTGGCATTAAAAAACTGGTTTATTTATTTAGTGTTTATTTAGAGTTTTTCCACCTCCAATCAAAATGTTTTTCTTAGGCCAGATACCTCAGTGGAAAGGCAGGTTACACACAACTGCTGTCAGTGAGACAACAGCTAGGGAAACACAAGTGGCCTGTGCCTGAAGTTAATTTCCCTTCTTTACATTTTTGACAATAAAATTTGATTCCAAATTGCCAGCCCCCGGGAACCATGCTGTTCATGAAGGCACAAAAAGCCAGCTTCCCTTCCTTGATCCCACTCGAAGGTACAGAAAACAAACACTGCTTTCATTAAGGGTCACATCTGCATATGCCAACAAGCAAAATCAGTTGTATAGAAACATAGCTGGGATCCATTTCCAAGGGCACTTTACAAGAGCCCGCATGAGTCAGCCAGCAGAGTAAAATTCTAGAGCACCGGCTGGCAGGGAAGTCCTCTGTCCCTTCTGATGCCTGGCTTCCCTCCTCCCCACACCTTCCTGAGGCTTCTTTCCCTAGGGAAGAGCTCAGGTACTACTCTGTTCCAACAGAAAAGTCCCCCTGGGGAACATTGTGAAGTCCTACCTTCATCAGGCCTCATTTGCAAACTGGCCCTGAGATGATTTCCAGGCCTTCCTTGAGAGTTTTCTGAGCCTTGCTCATGCATGGGCAGAGCTCAGGTTCCTGCTGTGTGTACCCAGTGGTTCCATAACATTCCATCGTTTCCCATCCCACTTCTCAGTACCAATTAGCCCATCTTGTATACAGCCCTTGAAGTCTTCATAATCTCTGTTGAAATGGTGACATTCTTCTTAAAGGCATCCCACATTCCGGTGCCACGCCGGCACAGATAACAACCTTTCTTCCTTTAAATCTTCACTGTGCCTGCTGCAAACAGTATTTTCATTCAGAGTCTCTTCTTCATCTTCCTCTCTGACTCCTCAATGCAAATTTAAATGTATTCTTCAGCTGTGACTCAGCCCCAGAGAGAATAATGAAGGCTCTGCTGGTGCTGCCCACAACCCTGCTGCAAAGTGCCAGAAGCCTCAGAGACCCAGCAAAGGGAATAGGTGCTGTTATTGAAAAGTAAGATTAATTACAAAGTTGTTGGTGGAGCTCTTTAATCATAGAGGGCTGAAGATGAGCAGAAAAAGAAGTTCGTTGCAAATTTTCTTCTCATTTGCTTTATTTATTGCCAGCAGCCAAGGGGACAGTTAAGCATAAACAGCCTCAGTCTTTATTCAGCTGCTAAATCTCTTGGCAAATTTGATCAGTTTTAAGGCATAAATAGTATTTACTCAGCACTCTAATGAGCATATTGTGGTTTGAAATGGTCACAGTGTTCATCAGAAAGAAACCGGCCCTCTCTCCTTCATGTCCCTCTCTGCCAGGGTGATTTATGTTTTGTCTTCATTCCTGATGAATCAGTAATTGCCACTTTATCTATGAACTTCAGCCTGAGTTGTCCATGAGTGTTCTCTCACCCTCCACCTCAGGTTCTCAGTGATTTGCAAATAAACATGGCAAGGTGCCAATGGCCACTTACTCTAGTGAGTAATTTAGGAATAATTTTCTACCCCAACTAGTTGGGAGGCTAAAGTGGGAAGATTGCTTCAGCCCAGAAGTTCAAGGCTACAGTGAGGTATGATCATGCCACGTGCACTCCAGCCTGGGCAATAGAGCAAGACCCTGCCTCTTAAAAAAAATAATAATAATTTTGTAAAGTGTAACATGTTACTCCTCATGTGTCTGTTTAAAACTCACAAATTACATATTGTTAAACTGGGGGGAGGGGTTGAGGAGAATGTAACCCATTCAAAAAATTTTTACAGTAACCCAAGACTTGTTTAACAGGGGACTTAGCTTAGAACATGGAATTTTGACTTATAGAAATTTAAAAATAACCATGAAAATGGGGAAAGAGGGAAGGGAAGCCATCCAAAATGGTCATGTACTAAGTACATACATGACAGTAGCCCTGCTGTCCCCAGGCTAGGTGGCTGGCATTACTGGAAAGGAAAAGGAATATAATCATAATTTTCACCATTGACTTGCCCTTAACACCAAAGACTAGGAGCAAGTGATTACCTGTCAGAATGCTCTAGGGGTGGCCTGAAGGAACTTAACAAGAGCCATAAACATGTTCATATCCTTCAGCCACATAATGCCACATCTGTGACATTATTCTTAGGAAGTAATTTGGAGAAGAAAAAAAAGGTTACATAGATGAATTAGTTATTAGGGTACAATGCTGGAAGCAATTGCAAACGTGCTTGTAGACCACTGGATCAATCACGATGATGTATCACCCCAGTGGCATTCTGTTCTGAATGAGAACGCAGGGTCTGTAGAGAATGTGTTTGCGACAGTCAGTGAAGAACAAGGAACTCCAAATTATGCGTTGTAATTTGAAAATAATGTAAGAAAGCCTAAGAATCTACGTTAAAATAAGAGCAGTTTTGTGTTTAGGTAAAGGGAACATGAATGCTTCTTTCATGGATTGCACCTGCCCCCAGTATTGAATAAATTTAATTTAAAATAGAGCTCCAGGAAGCTTTTCTGAGTGTGATGGTCGTGACTGTTATTCAACAGGTCTCCCTCCTGGCACTGGGTAGGATTGTACTTCCTGGCTGCCTTGTAGGTGGGTGGGGCACATGACCAGTGCTGGCCAATGAGATGGCAGAGGAAGTGCTCCAGGGTGAATTGCAGGCCTGAGACCCCAGAGCGCATGCTCCAGCCCCACACTGGCAAGGCCAAGATGGCGACGGCTTGGTGAATCCCCGAAACCCATCCGCTGCTGACCCCAGGGAACCTATAACACCTATAGCATAAGAAAGAGAGAAAATGTGTTGGCTTAAGCGTGGGAGATGTTCTCAGTTGCCATGCAGGACCTAGCCTGTCGTTACCGTAGATCCCTGAAGGCACAGTTAAGATACAAAGAGTTTACGTTGTGCACTTAGCCAGTCACAAGAGGACACATACCGTGCCATCCCATTTACATGAGTGCCTGGAGCAGACAAATTCATAGTGACTGTGAAGAGATGGTAGTTGCCAGTGGCTGGCGGGACAGGATGACGAGGAGTTTGTTAGAGTGCAGAGTTTCAGTTGAGAAGGTGGGTGGTAGTGATAGTTATGGTGAACTTACTGCCCTAATGCTGTGTGCTCAATGAAGATGGTCAGTTTTGCTATGTATATTTTATAACAATAAAAATAGCGTGTCAAACCGTCTATAAAACCAGTGTATGGTGCCCCAGGATCGCATTAATGTATACAGCTATGATTTAATAAAAAAGAAAGAAAGAAAAAAACCTGTATCTTTGCAAGAAGAGGAAAAAGTAGGAAAAAGTACATGTTTGATTTGATGACATTCCAAAACTGGGAGGAGGTGCTTAGCTACACGGCTCCTGTTTACCCAAGGACAGGTCCATCTCTGCCTCCTCTCAGGTCATCACTGCAGCCTGCCAGGTGGTTCCAGAAGCAGCACAGAAGCTGCACAAAGTCTGCAGCTGTGAAGAGAGGCCAACCTGATTGCCCTCCATTAGGACTGAGGAATCACACCAGGTCTCTAGCCCTGAGGCCAGTCCCCTCTAGGCAATGACTTAAAACATCTCAGGCCCCTGGGGCTGCCCACAGTTTTCAGAACTCACCACTGGTATTGTGCAGCATGTGAATCAGCCTTCTGAAGTTGACCAAGACGCTCTTCCCCTACGTGAGAGCCCTCTTCATGTGCTGAGCAGACCAGCAGCCGAGCTCCCCCACCTAACCCTACCTGGCCCCTACCAGGAGTGGCACTGGGGTCATCCTTGACCAGCTAAGTTTGGGGAAAGTGAGAGAAAGTGACATTGCTCATGATGGCAAACAGCCCAAGCCCCAAGGTCAGGATGCCTGAGCTAGTCCCTGCAGCCTAAGACTACTCTGAGGGTCCAGTGAGCAGTACTGACAAAGCACCCCCCACGGTGCCTGCTATGCCGAAAGCTGGAGACATGAGCATCACTGTTGTCACTGGCGCTGCCCTTCTCATGCCCAGTGTCCTCCTTCTCAGCCAGGCCATATAGTCTCAAAGTGGCTAGAAAATGTGGGTAAAGTTGTGTCCCCTCCCTGTGATGTAACAGGAGAAGCCCTAATCCTTGGAACTACACCAGAGATGGAGCACAGTGTCAATCTTGAGGCTCTGTCACAGGAGAAATTGGTCTTGTGGCTTCTGGTATAGCTTAGGAATCTTACTGCAACAAACAAGCTTCAGAGGACTCGGAGTGTCATTCCAACCCCAGATTAATCATTCATGTTGGGTGAAACAGCTGTCTGTATTGCAGGACTTCTCAGGGCCCTTTAAGATGAAAATGTGAATACAGATATCTCAAAAAAGGAGTATAGAATGCATACTTTGACCCAGAAATATGCTGTAGAGTTGGATGTTCTAAGGAAAACTCTGGGGTATGTCAAGATCCAGGTGTCCTATCCTCGGTGGGGCCCAGAGAGGACTACATGGTGAAAGTCCTCCCTTGACCCACAGAATCGAATCCCTGATACAGCTGTTTCCATTTCAGAAATTAGCATAGGTGGGGGCAGCTGACCTGGTAAAGCTGGTTCACGTATCTGTCATGAGACATGGAACAGGTAGAGTGGGTCAGTTGGGGGGGGGAGGGGAGAGGTAGCAGCTTCAAATGAGCATCTTCTCACTGCCTCGCTCCAGGAAGATTCCTAGGAAAGGTTCACCTGCATTTTGTTGGGAAAGGTGCCTTTGCCACCTTTGTTTTGAATTGTCTGTGACTCCCCAGCAGCATCCCTGCTGCTAGTACTTGAGCACTTCCAAGAGGCTGGTGGAATCTCATTGGCACCTTTGTCCCCACTGAGCAAAGTGCACTGCATTTGGCCAGCTTCAGGGCACACAGCCCATAAGGGAGACATAGAGCCCAAGCTCAGGAGACCCCTCTGTGTTTGGTTTAGTCTTCTGTTGGCCCCATCATGAAGTTCTTAATTAATAAGGGGACCCACATTTCCATTTTGTGCTGAGATCTGCAAAGTATGTAATTGGTTCTGACCAGAGACCCTCATGGGCCACGTTGTGAGGTGCCTTTCAGTAACATGGAAGCAGAGCTGCTGCCCCACTCACCTCCAGAGCATGTCCACCCTGCAGGGAGCATGCACACAGCACTTCCAGGAGCTTGGTGTCCCCACAGGGGTAGGTACAGGTCACAGCCCAGAGCAGAAACCACTCCACGTTTTAGTTACAAAAATCTCCTCTGCCAAAAAATCGGCCACATTTATGAATCACTGAGGAGGGAAAATGGGACATGTTGTGGGTGTCATAGGCATCCAGAAGAAGTGGGGTGGCCCTGGGGCTGGCCTGTGCTGCAGCTTTCAGCTGGGTACACATCCCCCTGCTGACACAGATGCCGTCTGCAGCCTGCACTCCCCTGTGGCCTCCCAGGCACCAAGTCACTCCTGCCTGTGGAAGTTGCCAGGGCAGGCTGCCTCTGCCTCGCTCCCAGTCACCTGCAGGCAGCTAATTTTACTTCTCACCCAGCTGTGTGCTTCTACCAAATTAAACTTTTTTTACACCAAGCATTTATAAATAAATATATTTCAAGACAAAAAAAAAGGAAAAAGTTAAGCGAAATAGGCACCCAACCCTCTGTTCTCCATTACCTGGTCCTAAAATAGGTTCTTTAGAGACGTGCACTTGGCTCCCGTGTACTGACCCCATGCCCAGCTCCTATCCAGGGCCCGTCTCAGGGTGTGAGATGAACAGGTTGGGAGGCGGCTGAGGGGAGAAGATCACCTTGCCTCAGTTGCTCTATCTTACTCGGGAGGAGGGAGTCTGGTAAGAAGGGGCATCCTGCCAGCCCTGCACTTGTCTTTGATTTGTGATGTAGTTTTTTCAAAATTTCAGATTAATATGAGGGTACATACAATTAGGTCACATGGTGTTTTGTAAGTTTAAAGTCCAAACTGTGGTGTGTCCTCCACCCAGGAAGTGCTGCCGTGTACCCGTGCAACGTACTCAGCCCCTCCCTCCCACTGGAGATCAGTTGAGTTTTTCTCTCAGGCGAGCATGTAGTTGTTAACCTACTTGTTTCAATTTAGTGCTGAGTACAGGTGATGCTTGTTTGTTTAGTGCTGAGTACAGGTGATGCTTGTTTTCTTGACATAGTTTTGATTTAAGCCAAATGCCATCAGTAACCCAAGCCAGGCAAAGTGACTGATTCCCCTGTGAGATAAAACACAGGAGGATTCTGGGCAAGGGATGCCCCCTGGCCTGCGCTTTTAATGCTAAGCTCAAGGTCATACTAAGGAATTCCCTGTGGCCCCTTCCTCCTGTGTGCCATTGGCCAGAGTGACAGGTGATTTGACAGGTTGCTGGGGATTAAAGACATGCGGGTGGGAAAAGCGTGAGGGGCACCCTGAGCTCAGCCTTTCCTCCCAGAGGATCTGGAAGCCCCTCCCAACAGAGCTCTTCATCCTTAAATAACACCAGCCTGCAGCCTTCACTGGGCACAACACAAAATAGCAGGTGCTTTCCGTACATACCAGACACCCTATTTTGCCAGTTAGAAAGGTGTGTTTCAAAGAGGTATGGCACTTGCCTGTACCCCCAACTAGGATACAGTAGAGCTAGAATTCTGGTCCAGAAGGGCTTGATTTTAAAGCCATGTGCTCCCTTGGGGTCACCAGCTCACCTCCTCTCAGCGGGAGAGGAGAAAGGAAGAGTCCAGTGGAAGCCAAACCCCCATCCCTGGCACCACCAGACAGCAGCCCACGTCTGGTCGGGGGCCCCGGGGCAAATTCCTGGGGATACACTCCTTACCTGTGTTTCTGAACTCCCTTCCACCCTCAGTGAGGGCATTATCATTGTGGCCCCCTCCCCCTTGTGAACACAAAGTCGTCTGTAACCTAAATTGATCATAATTAGATTTTTTAGCACATAATTACAAGATTAATGGATTAATCATAATTTATTTGCAAGTCATGAAAAGCATTACTCAAAAACATTTTCCCTAAAGATCGTTTGGGTTGCCCGTGGCAAGATAATTAAAGAGACAGAGGGAGGATAAAAAAAGAAAAACACACAACCATCAGCCTCATTAAAGATAATCAAATAAACCCACAAGTTAATTGAGCTAACTCTGCCATCTGTGGTGTGCCAAGAAACCAGGCCTGTTTCTTGGTGCTGGACTGGATCTTCAGAGGCCGTGTTAATGAATTCTCTGCCTAAGTGTTTTCTTCCCATCTTTCTTTTTGTCCGGAATAGCCTCCATTTGATGGTGAAGATGAAGACGAACTATTTCAGTCTATCATGGAGCACAACGTCTCCTACCCAAAATCCTTGTCCAAGGAGGCTGTTTCCATCTGCAAAGGAGTAAGTAGATTTGGATTCATTTGGTGATCATAGATCAAGAGGTTCCTCGGGTAAATAACACACCCCACACACACACACTTTTGAGAGAGGTGGCAGAAATATCACAAACTCGCCCCTGCTTTTCAGCCCTGGAGGGCTGAGCTTGGTGTCATGCAGGGCACAGTGGGAAAAGTGAAGGCAGAGAGGACGCCTTGAAATCCCACTGCTTCCTGGAACTCTGACCCAGCCACCTTATTGCACTGCATTTGTTTGCAACCCATTTCATAAAATTGTGGTAGAGAGTGTCACAAATAATCACAGGCCCTTGGAAGACATTTGTCCTTGGTCTCATGCTTCCCTTGGTATAATTTAATTCTTTGTTAGCTTGTCTTCTTTTGAGATAGAACATACAGGCAGAACTGGGCAGAAATCATCATCAGCATACAGGTAAATGAATTTTCACAAAATGACAGGCCCACATCATTGTGCCCAGGTCAAGAAATAGAACGTTTCCAGCACCTGAGAAGCCCCTGCCTGTCCTGTCTTGGGTCACAGCCCCAGCCCAGGACAGCCAGGCTCCTGAATCCCAGCCTCATGGATCAGTCTTGTGCGTTTTGAATTTTGCACACCTGGGATCTCTGGCCTGGCTTCTTTCAGGCGACCCCATGATCACAGAGTTTATCTGTGCTGCCATGTGGGGTTGTGGTTCCTGTGTAGTATTCTCCCGTGTGACCGTACATGGTTTCTGTATCTATTCCATTTCTCATAGATATGTGGGTTGTTTCCACTTTGGTTAGAGGCTGATATAAACAGAACTGCTGTGAACCTTCTGGCCATGTGTTGTGGTACAACATAGGAACACATTTCTGTCGAGGAAATGCCTAGGAATGGAATTACTGGCTGTAACTTGGCTGGTTTTTTAATGGTAAAGTTTTAGGTCACAAAATTGTTCTCAGACTTAGGAAAATGTAAGTGTAATATGCCCTTGGCATTTTCTGATGAGGCTGATCCCTTGGGAAGCATTTATCATGGGTCTTCGAGGGCAAGCACTTGGAAGGGATGCTGAGGTCAGAGAGAACTGACCCCTGCCTTTAAAAAGCATATAGTCAGTCTGCCTTGTCCTCCTGCAGCAGGCACATTGAAATGGAGTAGTCGCTTGGACACACAATTTGTAGTGACTGCATGGCTTTTCACCAAGTTGACATATAGGACATAGCTCTAAAACAGATAACGTATGAAGGATGCCTGTTTAAGTTCTCTTTCCATTTGGCCATGGTTCAGGTTACTGCTCTGTTTCCTTACCTTGAAAACCATTATAGAAAGGCCTGTGCTCATCAGTGTCGTCTTTGTGTGTTGGCTTCACTCTTTGCAGGCCACCTGGAAGCTTCCCAAGATGCTGTCTGGGTGTTCAGGAAGTCAAGGCTGTAGGCAGAGCAAGGGTGAGGCACCGTCTCTGGGAACCCAGGTCACCTGGTGTTCTCTTTTCCTCCTTTTATTTCCTAGCTGATGACCAAACACCCTGCCAAGCGGCTGGGCTGCGGGCCTGAGGGAGAGAGGGACGTTAGAGAACACGCCTTCTTCCGGAGGATCGACTGGGAGAAACTGGAGAGCAGGGAGATCCAGCCGCCATTCAAGCCCAAAGTGGTGAGTCCAGAAAAGCAGCCCCGTTTCCCTAGATTCTGGAAGCGTCCCACCCACCCTTGTTCTTAGAGTGGATGACAGTGACTTTTGGCTTTGCAGGGTGAGGAAAACGGCCACAGTCCTCAGTGGCCATTGTCCTCAGTCCTGTGGGCTGAGCAGCCAGGGTTCTTGCTGACTTTGGAGATGAGGATAGGGGAAGCCAGGAGGGGGTCTGTGCACACTTGGTCCTCCAGTGTGGGCCAAGCAGAGCACCCCCCATCCTCGGCCAGACAACAGAGAGCAAGGGCTGATCTGCTAGGGGGCTGCACACTCAGCAGAGCTATAGGCATAGCCTTGGCTGGACTCGGCTTCGTGTCTGTCTCCAGCTTTCCTGGATTTGCCTTGCACCAACAAGGGCCTTGAGGCATCACTCAGTCTTAACCAGCTCACAGGCAGAGCCTGAGTATAGCCTCACGTCATGTTGGCCACTGTCCCCCACCCCCACCCCCGCAAGGAGAGTGTGCCCTGCAGCAGTTCTGCCATTCTCACCTTTATTTAGACACTTACTATGTGATTCCCATTTCCCCCCATTTATTCAGCAAACGCCATGTGGCCCTGTTCTCTGTGCTTTACAAATATTCCTTCCTTTAATCCTCCCAGCAGTCCTGTGAGATGGGTGCTGTTGTCTCATTGACAGTGGAAGGTCACAGCGAGGTATAGAGAGGACACACAGCTGACGGGTGGTCGTAGTCTGTGTCCTCAGCACCGCACCATGGCTCTGTCTTGGTGACTCCCCTCATTCTGGTTCTGCTGGCCTATTTATCACAGCCAGGGCATGCCTTACTTAGTGTTTCCATCTTTGGAGATAAACTCAGAGTCTGTCAGATGTCAGCCGCCTTGGTCACACCACCTGCCACTTTGCAGTGTCCCAGAGGGAGTCCTATCTAAGGGCCAGGTGGAGGCTGCCTTACAGCCCTGCCCCTGTTGCACCAGCGTTGACCAGCCACCTGTAGTCCCTCTCCTCCAGGACTGCACAGGGAGCTGCTTATTCCACAGCCAGTTGCAGAAGCGTTCACCTGTCGTTCAGCCCAGATCCATCTCTTCTGACAGGTCCCCGTGAGCACACAGTGGAGACCCCTTCGGTGGCCAATTACTGGCTGCTCAGTCCCCAGCTTTATTATCAGAGCAGCAGCTTCCTCCTCCCACATGCCTTCGTGTTCTCTACCCCAGAAATAAAAAACTGCTGGTGGTGAGCCCACTTGATTTTATTTTTCCAAGGTATTTTTAGCCCAGACCGAGGGAAAACTAAAATTAATCAGGTCAGTTGACTTCCTCCTGAATCATCATTTCAAACAGGGCCCCTGGGTGTTTACCAGCCCCACGTTCTCTTTAGCCACTGACTTCAGGACCATGGGATCCTGCTCCTCAATGGACAAAACCTGCTTTTTAGGCTTTAGGGGGTTGGCCAGGGTGGTAAACAACACAGCCAATGGTCTCAGTAACAGGTTCTGTTGGGAGTTTCTTTTTTTCCCTTTTGCCTTTTATATTTATCTGTCTTATGAAATTAAAATAGGAAGGGTATGCAGTAACACATAAACAGAGCACAGTTTATAGGAACAGCATTGAGACGCACACTGACCCTGCTTTAAAGGCTGAGCAAAATGCAAAAACCTGTCAATTGCTGAGTTGCAGCAAAGCTCACCATAGATCCACGTTTTTCTGTTTACTTCCAACTCATGTCAGACGAGAGTATCTATTTGCGTGGTTTCCCATTTGTAGTGGCTCTTTGGTCCTACACTTGGACATGGGGATGACAAGAAGGTGATGTGGTTCTGGCAGCTGAGAACGTGAGCATTTCCCTGTGGGCCACAGAGGTCACTGGGAGCAAAGTCATGCCCGTGGCAGGGAGTGGCATCAGAAACCGTGTTTATTATTTTTTATTCCTAGACTCCTGCTGTCTGTCCACTTGTTTTATTTTTTATTTTTTTAAAACTGAGTGCTAGTTAAAATAAAAAAGGAAGAATAAAAATGCTCTGGCTAGGAAGAGACAGCCCTTGAACATACACATAGAAGCAGAAGTCACGGACCAACTCCCTGACACTAGCGGATTTGTAAGAAAGGCTGTACAGGGCAAGGTCTGGCCACAGGGAAGGGTGAGGCCACATGTGCTCTGAGATTGCTCCGACAGAAGCCCACGTTCTGCTGGAGAACCTGTGCGTGAAAGAGGAAGAAGCTAGAAAAAAATACTGCTGGACTGGAGCTGGGACCGCAGAGGGGGGAACAGAACAACAGTGAAGGTCAGTGGCAGAGAGTCAAGGACAAAGAAACAGATGGGGCAAGTTCTGGTCCCTGGAGGGCAGCCGGGGAGCTTAGTTTCCCCTCCTGACGCCGAGCCACCCTCACGGCAGCAGCCAGGCTCTGAATCTCAGATGAGGCGGCATGTCTGAGATCAGGTGACACACCACACTAAGAACAACTCCAGCAGTTGAGGAAGACCTTCAGGACAGAAGACACGCCACAGTTAATGCAGGCAGAGGGGAGAACAGGCTGCGTGTGCTGGTTACTCTGCAGTCCGGTCCAGCGTCCTCAGGGAGAAATGTGCTACAGCTCCCGGTCCGGAGCTAATTGAAAAAGTCACAAGAGTTTACAGATGAAATGCAGAGCTGAACATTCTCTGACAGGCTGTTTCATTACTTCAAAGAGAAAGGCAGCAGTGCAAGCCTCTCTGGGGCTGCTGATGGGGGCAACGGGAGCAAAGCGGCAGGGGTAGCTCGTTGCACCAGACACTGTCACTGACAGCATGCAGGGAGCACGTTCCTGAGAGTCTCATCTCTGAGCAGAGTGGTTAACCCTGCCCGACCACCCTCATCTGCCTTACTGACGTCTGCCTGGCCCTCTTTACAGCAAGTGCTGGTGAATCAATGTCCCTGAGACTTCGAGGATTAAAGACCAGTAGCTGTTCCCACAAGCAGAATCCACTCCTGGCTCCCACAGGATTAAGCCTTTGCTTATTGTGAAATCAAGTATTCACAATTATTTGCTGGGTGCCTCCGCAGACCAGGTTTGTGCCTGTCGAATCAGGAGTCTGTCATCTTTGTTTTGTTTTAATGTTTTAATATTTTTGAACTACCAATGAAAAATTATTCCAGAATCACCGACTTCCCTAAGGAAGGTGAGGATACTCTGTCACTGGACGGCTACAGGGCTTATCCAGAGGAATCAGCGTTCCTGTAGCCTGCTATCTTTTTATCATCTTCTCGATTGCCAAAGTGACATTACTGAGGTTAGCCTTTAGACCAAAGTACCAAGCAAAGTGTATCCCACTGCAAAAGGCATCTCACACGCCTTGACCCATCACAAGTCTGTGCACTGAACTTCCCCTCCCATGGGACAGTAAAGGAGAGAGGTGAGTGACCAGCAACAGGTGTCGGAAACTGGCCATGTCCCCCGACAGTGACAAGTCTAGAGGCTGGGAGGTGAGGGAAGAACCTGTCCTGTAGCAGCCAGCAGTGGGAGAGTCCAGTCATGGATAGAGCCCCTTCTGTCCCCAGAAGGCCACGCATGCCTGGTGCAGATGAAGATGATCTTCCAGAAGACAGAACAATCACTTGGCAGGGTAGAGCCTTTCTAGTGCTGGTTTATTTTATAAAACAAAAGCAAAGGCAGCAACAGACAGCTGTGCCGTGCTCTCCTGGAAATAAGACCGCCAATGAGCTGTCTATTCCTCTTTATGAGACACGCACCACGCAAGTTGGGTTCAGGGATCTCTTCAGGGAAACACAGCGTAGAGAGTCCTCTGCTCCACACAAAAGGGTCATCAGCTCAGTGTTTGCCTCATGTTCTCAGCAGCAAACCCACGTCATCAAAAAGAGGCCTGTGAGTGTTCAGAAGATTCCACCGAAGAAGATACTTTGATTTAACTTTTAAAAAGATGTCCCCTCAGAAAAGATTAATCTTCAGTCACCAAGAGAGAAGCGGGTATCCATAGGGTCCTGTGAAGTCGGTTGTGTGCAGCCAGCCCACTTAGCCCAGCTCCCAGAAAGCTCCTCCTTTCTGCTTTGCCTGAAAAACAAAAGCCCCAATGTTCAGATCCAGTGTCACTGTTAATTTTGGAGGCTTTATCTGGATATGTAATTCATGTGAATGAAATGGCCACGAACGGCCTTCAAGTTTTCACTCATTCTCCCCATGATGAGTAGCAGTTTACACAAATACTGGGAGTATGAAGTTAATTGATTTTTCTTTTTTAAAATTTCTATCCATTGACACCAAAGAGCCAGAAACATTCACTGTAACTTCAGTGGTTCTTAGAGAAAGAGAGAGAGATGAATCTATCAAGTTAACACAAGAGGTCTATTCGAGAGTGGACAGGTAGGTAGAGAGCTTTGGAAATAGGCTTTTCACGGGTGGCCTTTCTTAAGAAATTACTGTGGTTATTTTATCAAAGAGAGAGAGAAAAATAGCATAAGTTTCATTGAGACATTGGCATCCTTGTAACAAGAGCCAAAGAAAATAAGAACACTGGTTGCTCGTGAGAACACCCAATCATGATTCCCTCCCACTCTCCACAAAGTCCTTTATTTCACCATCCTGTTAACTTGTTTAGGGAGCTTGGCGGTGGCTTAATTGTCTTAAGTTGGTGCAGTGATCCTTTTTATTTTAAAAAAATTTAATCTGGAAATAATTTCTAATTTCATATTCGCAGAAGAGTCAGGAAAGTAATGTAAAGAATTCTTGCATTCGCTTTACCCAGATTCCCTAAGTATTAACTTTTTACCACATTTGCTTTATCATTCATTTTCTCTGAACTTGTGTGTGTGTGTGGGTACAGACATGCACATACATATATTTTTTTCTGAATCTTTTGTAAGTAAGTTGCAGATGCGATGCCTCTTTCCACCTAAATAATTCCATGTGTATTTCCTAAAAATAAGGACATCATTACGGTACTGTGTTCTTTTGATAATTTGCCTAGAAAGTTAATTATATAGAGCAGAAGCTTTCCAGGTGAGAGGAGGAAGGCCCTGGCCTGATTTGTCTGGCCAACAGAATACCGGAGGCAGCCCCAGCCCGTCTTAACCGTTCTCTTGGGTGACAGGTAGCTTCCTTCCCTCAGTCTTTCTGTTGAGTCAATGGTGGTGATGCTAATTAAAATTGAGATTCTCCAGACATGGAGAGCTTTTCCACAACATACAAGTACTAACCGGACTTTGGAGACTAGCGGAAGTCACCAGATGATGCATTCAGGTTTGATTTAAGCCTTTAACAAGGGGTCCTCAAACTGCAGCCCGTGCATGAGGCAGTGTGATTGTATTTGTTCCCGTTTTGTTTTTTTACTTCAAAATAAGATATGTGCAGTGTGCATAGGAATTTGTTCATAGTTTTTTTTTTTAAACCATAGTCCGGCCCTCCAGCAGTCTGAGGGACAGTGAACTGGCCCCCTGTTTAAAAAGTTTGAGAACCCCTGCTTTAACTAGTCTAAAAGAGAATCTTTAACTTGGTTAATTAGAGGCAAGCAGTTTTTCCTATTCTTTGATAATTATTCTCCCAAATACTTTTCTGCTTTGAAGAGCAATTGAAAGAAAAGAGACGTTTAAACTGACAAGGAATGTAAATAACCAGCCAGCCTCAGGGGCTTCAGTGGTGAGCAGCTGCATAAAGATGGTCTGTGTGAAGGGACTGCCTGCCCCTGTTGGTCCCCAATGGTGATGGTCATCGCAACTTCTCTTGGAAAAGGATTTAAGAATCCCCTAAATCTGGCCTTTAATATAAAGAAAGACCAAATGAGGAAGGTGTTTTTATTCCACAGAATGTAGCCCACAGTAAGCCAGAACCTTTTCCCTCACACACATGCCTCTCACACCTACAAGACTCAACTCTCTAATGCGTGAGTATCAGCAAACCCATTAATAAAATTAGCCTTTCTCCAGAACAGACTTTTCCTTTCTGAGACAAAGCTCTAAGGCAATAGGCCAGATGGATACTGATTAATTTTACCAGAGTAACCAAAGCCTGTCTGATGTTGGCAGGAGGTGAAGAACATGCCAATCCCTTCTTTAAAAAGTATTGTTAAAATACTCTCACTATACAGAGAGATAAACAGTGCAGTGGTAGAGAAGGGTACGACGTGAGAAGATAACTCCCTGACCACTGATCTCTATGGACCCATTATCTTTTCAGAACCTCCTGGAAGGTCATATGCACGTGTAAGCCTGTACATGAACGAGGTTGGTTGAGCTGTGTTTTGTTTTTTTTTCACATCTTGTGACTTTCAGAATATGGTATATTCCAGAGATTTTTTTTCCCCCCAAGTCAGCTCATGTGCATTTAAGGCATTCTTTACGTGGCCATTTCCAGCTCTTGAGTGCCAAGGCCAGGAACTGACTATTCTCCAAATCCTCTCCTCTGTCCGTTCTTATTCTCCAGACTATCTGTACCAAAACGCACTGGCTTCACTGGGCGTCCAGGTCCTCGGTGAGCACATTTCCAGAACCTCGAGTGACTAAGTGAGCAAACTAACCTCACTGTTAACCCTTACCGGCGTGCCCCTGCTTGTGTTGGTCGTGCATGGTAGACCGTCCGTGGGCATGCTGGTCTTCAGAAAAGGGCAGATGAGAGGCCAAGCCCCCTCCACAGAGGGTTCTGTAGTGAAAGAAGCCCAAGTGAAATGCACCAGCCCGTTTCTGCTGCCGGTCATTTAACTTAAATGAAGACAGCGCACAGCCACGGGGTCAGGGAGCTGAGCACCACTCAGCAGCATGCTCACTGACGCACTCCCAACCCCGGGGCTGGGACCCCCTAACAGGCCTGCTGCATCGGGTGGTTGTGAGAGCCCCTTGCCTTGAGGTGCTGCCTGCCTCCGTAGTCTTTGCTCTGCATTCTTTCTCTTCTGGGTTTTGTTAGGTTTTGCTTTCTAACTCTCTAACAGCAGTGTTTTTGAGCTGCTCCTCATATTCCCACACTCATAACTCCCGTGGCCCTGGCCCAGGGGTTGCATTCTACATGACTGGGACCCCAAGGTGCAGGGTGGAGACCAACGCAAGTTTCAGTCGCGCTTGGCGGCCTCTCAGGTAAGAGTCTCAGGGCACTCAGTCTCTCACACCCTGTCTGGGAGGAGGCGCTGAGAGGGGACTGTTTGCCATGCAGGGCTTGATGAGGACGCATCACAATCCCAGATCCCCACCCCCAAAACCCACGTTTTTCTGTGCTTGGTAGCATCTTTATCATACCTGATTTCTCCTGGGTTCGTTTTATTAATTGATAATTTGGCCCCATGGATTATGATGTCAAAAATGACAAAGGAGTCCATTCCTGAATCCAGAGATGAGAAAGGGGAGGTTGATTATTAATAGTTCATTCACCTTCAGATATCGACCACGTGCCTCTTACATGCCAGCACCTGCTACGTGGATGTTACTGCACGTCTGTGTGGGGCCGCCTCATCTAGGAAGGGACTCTCTCACTCTCTAGCTTCCTTCCTCCTGATGCAGCCATGGGAGGTAGATGGTCACATTCCTGTTGTGCCCTCATAGAGAGTTCCAGGCCGCCCAAAGCGTTACCTTGGGCTTTTGATCTCTGGTCCTTCATGCCACTGTGCCCTGCTCTTCTACAATTGTCCACACTGCCCAGTGAACAGAAGGCATCATCGGGTCTTGGGCAGAGAAGACTCGCCTAGGGCACAGGCCACCCAGTTGGGTCTTGGCTGCCTCCTGCCACCCTACCAATTGTGTGGCACGTTCTGACCCAGAAGGCAAAACCTCAGCTGACAAAAGGTGTGGGTGGCCTTTGGAGGTGAAGGGGGCCACATCCAGCCTGGGGTTTTGCTCGCAAAGTGTTAATGTTGCTTTTAGATACTGTGTTTTGCTGGGTGGCCCAGAGCTCTGAGCCCCAACCTGTCTCTCTGCCCAGTACCTTTCAAATGGCTGTGGTGGCAGCCTCCCTGTGTCCTCCTTAAGGAACATGGGGAGGCTGCCTGCAGTCAGGCCGCCTTCACTTTTCACCAATCACCTGCTTATCCGTGTGTTCACAGATGCCCCCTGACCTTCACCCCCATGCAGCCTCTTGTCCCCGGCTCAGGCCTGAGATGGTGCCAGGCTCACTGCACACCAAGGCCTGGTTATGAGTAGGGCTGGGCTTCAGGTAGAAGGAAGAATCTCCTCCACATGAGGGATACAATAACTTCTTTTTCTTTTTTTCTTTTATTTATTTTTTATTAAATCATAGCTGTGTACATTAATGTGATCATGGGGCACCATACACTAGTTTCATAGACTGTTTGACACATTTTCATCACACTGGTTAACATGGCCTTCCTGGCATTTTCTTAGTTATTGTGCTAAGACATTTACCTTCCACATTTACTAAGTCTTTTAAGACAGAGTTTCACTCTGTCACCCTGGATGAAGCACCATGCCATCATAGCTCCCAGCAACCTCAAACTCTTAGGCTCAGGTGATCCTCTTGCCTCAGCCTCCCGTGTAGCCAGGACTACAGGTGCCCACGACAACACCACCTGGTTAGTTTTCTCCTATTTTCAGTAGAGACAGGGTCTTGCTTCTGCTCGAGCTGATCTCAACTCCTGAACTCAAGCAGTGTACCCCCGTTGGCCTCCCAGGGTGCTGGCATTACAGGGTGAGCCACTGCACCCGGCCACAATAACTTCTTGAATCTGTCATCTGTCTTTTCCCCAAGCATCCAGAGAGCTCTGATTTTCCTCATCCTTTTAGGAGGAGGAGGTCTCAGCTTTCCACATAAACATCTTGAAAGACAAGCAGTTGAAGATCCTCTCCCATTTGACTTAATGGAGACTTTCTGTCTCTGGACCTCATTTTGCTAAGAGCTGTGGAGGGCTATTTTTAAAGCACTGGGAAGCCCTCTGTAGTGGAAAAGTAAGTGAGCGAAGCCTCTCAGTGCCAAGCCGCCTGCCGCTTTGTAGGGAGAAGGAGATGTCCTGCTGGTTTGACCTCCCTCAGAATGGCGGGTCCTCCTGCGTCTTGGCCTCCCCTGGCCCTTTCTGCTCCCTCACTGCTTGGTCAGGTGAGCTCAGGACCCCTATGGTGCCCCTGCTGGTGGAGCTGGATTCACTCCCTGCCTGTGTCCAGGCCCCGCCTCTGGCCTCTCTACCTACAAGAATCAGTTTAAGTGGGCGGCGCCTGTGGCTCAAAGAGGTAGGGCGCCAGCCTCATATGCCAGAGGTGGTGGGTTCAAACCGAGCCCCGGCCAAAAACTGAAAAAAAAAAAAAAAAAAGAATCATTTTAAGAAAAGCTTCCATTTGCTGTGGTGTGATTTCTCTCTCTCTTTGAAATCAGGAAAAAAAATTCCAAAGAGATTTAGAATAGGCAGGCAGAAAAATTCCAAAGAGATTTAGAATAGAGTATTTCCAGCGGTGATCAGGCCACAGGTGCATGTCACCGCCACTCAGTTCAAGCTCAGCCCTTGGGTGGATCTGGGCTGCTCCTGCCCCTTCACCCTGCGGCAGTCAGCACAGTCGTAGCATGAGGCTTCCTCAGGGAGGTGTTTCCATCCCCTTTATCACAATACTTGGCTTCGTAGTGGAAGCTCTTAGGAGTGACCCTTCCCTGGACCAGCTTTAGAATCCGATGCCCCCTGAGCCTCCCTCCCCAGCATGTGTGTCTCCATCCCCTTGTTAAATCTCGGGAACTTTTCTGTCAGTTAGCTTTTTATTTTTTCTTTGGCAGTAAAACCATGGCTTTTGGAAACTTCTGTTGGAAGGTGATTTGTGAATACCATAAAGACAGTACTAAAAGGAAGGGGTCAGACCTGTGTGCTCTTTTCGTGGAGCACATCAGCATACCCAGAGCTGGACAGATAGACGTCCAGCCAGGCCAGAGGGAGCATCTTACCCTGGGCTTCCTTTGCTCTTCCCTCTAGGTTTTCAACCTTTTGTATCTCACAGCACACTTGAACCTGTAGTTAAACTTCCATGGCACAAATTATGTTGATTAAAAAATATATATATGCTTACTGTGCTTTGAATTTCATTCTAAAATAATTTAATCATTTTTTTAAGTCTTCATGACACACCTAAGATCCTTACTGAAGCACACTGGGTGATAATCACTGCGTTAGGGACTGCTCTCTTTATATTGTATTTTTTCCCCCAGAAATTCCTTATTTTTTATCTTTGTACAAGTTAAGTATCAAGAGGAGCACTAATGATCTCTTGTTGAGGGAGCATGTGCCCCCAACCCGGACAGTAGATTTACTTACATTTCCAGGCAAAGGTTATGGATTAATCAGGTTCCCAAAGGCGAACTTTCCCGTAGGCAGGCTCCACCTGCCCCTTACACGCTCCTGAGGCTTTCGCCGGGGCTTCTGCACAGTCTCCATTCTCTGCCCTGAACAGTTGCTCCTGCTCATCCCCTGGTTGGGCCCCCACATTTGCCGTCTCCTGGACCACAGGACCTGTTTGGCCTCACGCTGCAGGTCCAGTATGCCCAGGTTTCTCAACAGCAGCAGGACTGACATTCTGAGCCAGTGATCCTGTGTTATGTGTATGGGGTGGGCTGTTCTGTGCATTGTCGGATGGCCACCTTGTCCTGTGCCAAGTTGTGACGATTAAGAAAGGGCTCCCTAGGAGACAAAACCGTCCCTGGGTGAGAACCACTGGTACATTCGAAGGACGGGTCCTCGTGTAGCTGTCGCTGACATCACAGTGTTCCTGCATGGGGCGCCGCAGTGCGAGTTGGGTTCTGTTTGTGTGTGTTTAGCGAACAAATCAAGCGCTAACTCCTGATTAACGCCTGGGAAGCACAGCTGCCCTTACTTATTTTGTGAAGAGGCTTTGTCAACATCTGGGAATGGCCTGTACCCGTGGGGTGATGTGAGTGGCAGACTCTGCCTCTGCTGACCTTTGCTGAGAGCGTGGACTCCCGGGGCCCGGAGCGGACGCACTGCTGTTTCTTGTGTGGGTGGCGGGGCTAAAGCAGGGGAGGGCTGTGTCTGGGTGGCTCTGCAGGTGACTGGAAGGGCCTCTTGTCCCCCCACCCCACCTTCTACAGACCCAGCCCCCACTCACGTACCCACCAGGCACTGTGGAGAGAAGTCTCCTTGGGTGAAAAGTAGGAAGTTTTTTAAAGTGAAAAAATAAGCCCAGAAAGGAAATCTATTTGTCACAAAGACCTTTCTTGGAGCTTAAGACATACTTTCCTTCTCAGGGGTACATAGGAATAGGTGTTATTTGATGAAAAGAAGGTAGGAAAAGCGTAGTAAAACTAGATTCTTGGGCAAACCTTCTAGAAGATAGAGAAAAGATGAGAAATGGGGGTGAGGAAGCATAGCCCACGAGACTAAACTGGCCTCCAGCTAAACCAAGCCCTCGCCACGGGCTGGGTCAACAAGAAGCTCCATGCCTCTCACGTCTGTAATGGCTGGGCAGGGGCAGTCCTTCTCCCAGTTTTACAGATGGAACTTGATGGACCCCACTTCACAGTTTACCAAGAGCTATTCTCTGTCAAAGGCCCAAGAATTCCTGGTTAGGTTATGACTTTTGCTAACTCAAAATTAATTCATGTTGCCCTGTGGTACCACCAGCAAGGATTCTTCACATCCCCCGCGGAACATCCAGCTCTCCCCATTTCAGAGTCAAGCCTGGGACCCCCAGGACATTGATGTGAAGCTTCCTGAGTGGCTGGAAAAGTGAGGAGGGCGTGGCTCTAAGCAGTGCTACTCCCCCGGCTGTGGCTCCTAGAGACCCCGTCTCTGCCTGGAGCCACCACCTGCACGGTGGGCCCTGGAGAAGAGGGATGGCCAACACAGCCTCCCCAGGGCACCAGTGCAGACCTCCGCCAGCCTGACACCACCCTGGAAGTGAGCTCCATGTCACCCTGTGTGCCCACCCGCCAGCTCTGTCCAGGGGTCCAGAATCCCAGAGGGCCCAGGCAGGAGTCTCCCGGCCTTGCCACCACATCTCCCCCATGTGGCTTGAAGCTTAATTTAGGTGCTGGGGTTGTTTAGTGCTTGCCAGTTGGAAGGCAAAGATAACCCAGCTTTTACTTGACTACACATATTGTTGCAAAGAACCAGATGTGGGCAATAACCTCACCTTCTTGGTACAGAGGTAACTGCCCACAGTCCCAGCTGACATCAGTGTCACCCATTCAAGGCAGAGCTGGGGACTGGCCCAGGCAGCATCCGTGCTCACAGCTGCGCTCGGTCCTCCAGGAGAAGTGAAATGAAAGAGGCTGTCTCCTTGCTGCTAACTTCTCGCCGCCCTGCCAGGTCTATTTGAAGATTTACAATGAGTAACTTGCCCGGTTTTTGTTGGCTGTGCCTGGCTTCTGAGTCCAGTAGCCTGCAAGTCCTCCGAGATTCTTCCCACCTAACTAGCCCTGATTGACCACGCTCCTGCCTGAGGAGGGTCCGCAGAGCGCTGCTCCATGTTCTTTGTGATAACTTGCTGATCATTCCTTGTCTTTTTTCTTCCACAGTGTGGCAAAGGAGCAGAAAACTTTGACAAGTTCTTCACACGAGGACAACCCGTCTTAACGCCGCCCGATCAGCTGGTCATCGCTAACATAGACCAGTCTGACTTTGAAGGCTTCTCGTACGTCAACCCCCAGTTTGTGCACCCCATCCTTCAGAGCGCAGTATGAAACTTCACTGGTGAAAGAAAGAAAGCACACTCCCCCCTTAAGCCCCCAGCCCCCAGGAGTGGGAAATGATCCTTAAGCCTAAAATTTTCAAGGCCATGGCCTTGTGTCCTTTTGTGCTCGGAGGCCTGAAAATTATAGGGTTATTAGTTCCAATGCGATCGACCTTTCAGGGTCTCTTTCTCACAACCAAGAACAATCTCTTAGTGGAAGATGACGTCATGTACAGTGTCCAGTTTAATTACGTAGAAGTCACATCTGGCTGTAGGTTATAACCCTCCCTAGAAAGCAGACTGTTGCCCCCTTTTTTGGTACAATTTGATATATTTTCCATACCCTCCGTCTGTGGATTTTGACCATCGGGATTCCCCAGCCAGAGATGTTAAAGTGAAGCTGCCCCAACCCCAGGGGGCTACAAACATCTCCACCCAAGACATCTTGGAATGAAAGCACGGGGCATCCAGAGAGTGAGCAAGCAGGGCGTGGAGGTAGGTAAGGGAGGCTTCACGACACCCTCCACTTCTGTCCTCTCCCTTGACGGAAACAGGCCCTAGAATCTGAGAGGCCAGGACGGACCTAATCACTGTTCCCAAACACTGACACATCGTCACCCAACCACAGTCCAGTGGTTACCAGTTTAAAAAAAAAAAAGGAAAGAGAACCTCAGATGAGTGTCGGGTGAATCTGTCACCTGGTAACCGGCTTGGTTGGTACTTGCATTCTTTTTAAGAGGCCAAATCGTCTAAGGACTCTGCTAAATGAGCATGTGGAAACCATTTCAGATCAGGACAAACCATTGTGTACGTATGTTCCTTTTAATCTCTGGGAGATTATTCTTCGATCCAGGGTGCCATCAGCAAATCATGCCACTATTCACAAGTGTCGTTAGCCAACCTCTACCCTCCCACCAACGTTTTGCTCCCTGTGTTGCTACCCTCCCCTGAGAGTCTGAAGTGTCCACCTCGTCCGTCCCCTTTTGTACTTATTTATTAATAGGCCGCAGTGTCGTGTACAGAAACATAAGCAGTGTTTTGACTGAGCATCGGTCCTCCTGATTGGCTTTCTTCCCTTCTCTAGCCCTTCACGTCCACTTAGGGATGAAAAGTGAGTGAGGTTGGGGTTCCCACCCCCAGTTCATGTTGAGTGACACCCCTGGACCTATAGAATCAGGACACCTGGATGCAGAGCAGCTCTAGGACGTTTTATCACTAGAAAGATTTTAATGTTTTGCAGATGCATCATGCAATGAATTTTGCATGTTTATAATAAACCTTAATAACAAGTGAATCTATATTATTGATATAATCGTTTCAAGTGTAAAGAGAGTATTACAATAATTTTTTAAGACACAATTGTGCTATATTTGTGAAAGTCCTTCTTTCTAATCTGCTTTTACAATTAAGTTTTAGCTGAATTCTTTACTGCTGTGCTTCCTCCCTCCTCCTCCCCCCGTTCTTGGGCACTGTACCAGATATATTAATTTGTTAATATGAATCTAATTTCAAAAATGAATGGCTACTTTACATGTTCAATTACGCTTTTACTATATATGTATGTGTATATATTTATATGTATATTTGATTGTAGCTGCAAACAAGTTTTGTGGGGTTATTTTCGGGATGAGACTCTTAGCTTCTCAATGTCATCTTCCATTTGGGGTCCTCTGCCACTCTTACTCTTGGGGACAGTGGGACGTGTCACCTCCAGTATGCCCACGATGCAAGTGTGGCATCGTCACAGCATCACACTGAACTTCGTGTTTGTTTGCTGTGCTCTTCCCTTCAGCTGTGTGACTGCTGGTGAGTCTGGGGTGGGAGGGACAGCAGACTCCCTGCTGGCCAGGTGTTCCTGGTCACACCAGACTCATGTTCTGCCGCCCCCAGAACGCCCCGCATTTGCTCCAGCACACACAGACTCCAGGAGACCAACCTCGCGTCCAGCCCTGAGCACAGCCACACCCTGCAGGTACCAGCAGACACTTTCCAGGGGCTGCAGAGTTCCTTCCAGGTGTTGCTGGAATTGGCCTTCCCAGTTTCCTAAGGAGCACTTCTTTGGCAAGACGCTCCTCAATGCAAGGTTCTCAGAGGGGCCAGGCTTCTAAAACAAAAAGAAAAAGTCAAAATTCAAGTAGTTACCAGTCCTTGCAGAGAGCTGCTCCCTCTGTCTCTTTGCCTGACGTTCAGGTAACACAACCACCAAAGGCTCTTGGAGGTGAGAGGCCTGGGCTGCTGGAGACCTGCGTGGAAGAAGCGAGGGAGCAGGGTGTAGTCCTGAGCAGAAAAGAGCAGTTTCTTCTGCCATCTTTTAGGGACCTTAGACATCTGAATTCAAAGGGGCCCGGCTCTGTCCCTGCGGTCCTGCTGGTCAGCACACATTCTGGGGGGCACAACCTGACCAGGTGCACCCTGTTTGGCCCAGTGGGAAAACGGCTTGTAAAAGAGCCTAGAAGACAAAAGGGTCGGTCCCCCTGCCCCGGCCTGGAGCAGCAGCAGGACTGACCCCTGCCCACCCCAGGAGATGAGAGGTCCACAAGGGGGCTACATGGGGTCAGGGGTCCTGAGTCCCAGTGCCCCTGCCACCTGCCAGTCCCCAGCAAGCAGCAGGCTCAGGCTCAGCCAGCACCTGCTTCTAGATCCCTATTTCTCCGGGGAATGGTTGCTGCCCCGGCTGGCTTATATTTTTACAGGGTATGTGGCAAAATTCTCAGAGACAGTGCCCTGGCCACAGGACCCAGCATGCTGTCTGAAGGACAGCAAACGTGAGAACCAACCCGGGAAAACAGTAGAAGTCAGCGTGCAGCCCAGGTGAGACAGTGCTGGGTGAGGGACTTACAGGCCGATACTTTAAAGATCAGAGCAGCCCGAGACGGTGACTGCCAGTGGACTAATGTGGGTCATCCGCACACCTGCTCCCCACAGCATCGGCATAAATGGTTCTCTGGTGCGGTTCCCTCATGGGCGCTGTGTGAACCAAGACAGCAGGAGAAGGGCCACTGCTTGGGGGCCACTGTTTGGAGGCAGTGGAGGGGCTGGCAAAGGAGGACTCTGCGACAGGGCAATTCCCTGGGGGCATTTTGGAAGCCCTGGCCCCTGAGCACTGAGCTGCCGAGGCCTGGGGAGGGCCAGGCCACCCGGCAGAATCTAGCACAATCCAAGTCTCCTCAGTGGCTGCTCTGTGGCAGAACTTCTGTCCCAGGCCACGAGCCAGTGGGCTGGAGGCCGGTCTCTTGGCATCTCGTCCAAAGCCATCAGATGCTGGCTTTGAAAGGAAGGCGCTGGAGTGTGAGGCCGGCGTGATCCACAGGTTAATAGGAGGCCCACGTTGGGTGGGAACTGATACCAAAGGTGGACAGGAAGGCCCAGGAGCCATCCCGGTCACTCCTGAGCTTGGACTCCTCTTTCTGCCCTGCAGCCTGGTATGGTTAATGCACAGCCGCCACCTGCCCTTCCTTAGGAGCTGTGTCAGGCTTTTTTATTGGGAGTCTTGGTAGGAAATCGGATGTTGAGAGCTCTTTGGAAACTTGGCCTGAGATGGCTTGATCAAAAGATTATGAAAGACCAAGATTAAATACAGCCCAGCAAAAGTCCAGTTTCTCCCCACACTCAAATCTCTAGCAGAGCACATGCCTTGCAGGGACAAGGGTGCAGACCCTGAGAGAGCCACCCACTGGCGTGCTGAGAAGGGAGAGGCCAGGGCAGTGGGCCAGGAAGGACTTAGAGAAGGGCAGGGGGGAGTGCACCCAGAGGATGCTTGGTGGGAGGAGGGACCGGAGCTGCTGCCATTCCCGTGTCTTTCTGTCAGAGGTTGTTGGCGCAGATGGAAGTGAACAGTCTGCTGGTCCTCAGGAGTGTGTTTTGCTAGGGACACAGTCTGTTCCTTCTCAGAAAACACCCCCCCAAATGCCAACAGTATCCACACCCGCTGGGAGAAGCCCCTTCCCCTTCCCTGTCTCCCTCCCTCCCTTGAAATAGCTCACATTCTCTGGGCAGAGCCAGACCTAGAGGCCCGGGAGTTCCTGCCCGTTTTCCTCTGTGGCTGCTGCTGAGAATTATGGCAGCTGGGGAAGGATGGAGAAGTCACAGGAACCTCTAATAGACTGCAGTCCCTACCTGGCTCCATTTAGCGGGAGAAATCAGTGTTTTTTGTTTTTTTTTTTTTTTTTTGCTGGGGTTTGTTTTCTCATTACTGATGAGGGGGAAGTGAGAGTCTTATGTTTTTACAAGCCTCAGAAAGGCAACACCATCTGACAGTCATTTTCTCACTTTGGTCTTCTGAAGTCACCTACCTCTTTTATGTACATATCACACCGTTTCCTGGTTTCCTGTTTCTTTGTGATCAGCAAGGGCAGGAACCTGCTCCCTGCTGACCATACCCACCAGTCATCATCACCAGAGGCATAGTGAGCCAGGGACTGAAAAGGTGTGGCCGTGAGAGTTACAGGGAAGGCAGCAGGCAGGACAGGGCACTGGGTTGTTAGCGGCTACACACCAGTTGGACAAGGAGTGCTGGAAAATATTTTAAAAATCATTTCTTGGGCTACATTTTTGTGAAATATACTGGACAGTCGATGCTGTGATCTCCTATTTGAGCTGATGCAGCCGATCTCAGGAATGCTATGTTATTTCTGCTGTTAGGAGGTCCAGAAAATTAGGAAAGTGACCCGAGTCATACATGGATAAAGGCAGTCATCTAGAAAGAGTGTCAGCCAGTTTTGTTAATCTCATGATGTCAAGAATTCTGTGGCAGAGTTAAAAGCATGAACGGTGACGATCCCTGTGCCTCTAACTCACGTAATCAGGGGTCAGTTAATAACCATGTGGATCGCACTGAGCCATCAAACAGCCTTACAGTGATCCTACAAGCCCACAAATTCCAAAGACTTTTTCTTAATCTTAAGGAAGAAATTAACTTGTTAATTCCAACAGAACAACTGAATATACTGGGCTATTTCTACTTTTTTACAGAGAACTTTAATAATGCAATTCTTTAAACAATGAGTTTTTAAAATGAAGCTACTGACAATTTCATTAAGATGTCAACCCTGTGGAGCCATGAGAGGACTCAGCCTGGTCAGCCAGGGCGCCCTGACCTGCACTCCCCCTGCAGGCCTTCCCGGCGCTGGTGGGGAATGGGGTCCATGCTGGAATGACCACAAGTTCGGGTGGAACTTGTTGGCAGACTGGTGCTCTGTGCATTTTTAGTAAACGCTGGGACAACTGCTTACCATCTGGAAACATTCAAACCATAGGAAAGATGGCTTTATTGTCCCCCAGATGCAGCCCCAAGATAGCATTCCCAGGGGTCTCTGTGACCCCTTTCCTCCCTCTGTGAGGCTCTGCGACCACCCTTTGGCAGGAGGAAGGGGATGGCTCCTCAGCTCCGTCCCCAGGCCTCTCACATTAGAGATGTGAAGACTCAGAGACGCCCCTGTAAGGATTTGGCCACCTGGGCACTTCAGAAATGCTTCAGTAATGCAGCAAATGTGTGTAGACAGAACCCTACTTTTCAGAAAATAGGTATCAAGTCCACTTTATAAGAACCTTTTTTTCTAAAATAAGACAAAAGGTGGCTTTATATTTTCTGATTAAACAACTGTGTCTTCATCTCTGCTTAACTTTAGGAGTATCTATTCCTGTGATTATAGATTTTGGTTGATATTCATTCTTCCTGGAAGACTGTGACCTTTTCTTGAAAGGTTGGTTTAATAGAATACTCAGAATCATTCACAAAGGCAGTTACTACTGTGAGTCTAAGGGTTTTCTAAAAATTAACCTCATACCCCTTCCATTCGGATCCTTCAGAGTATCTTTTACAAGCACAAACATTTGAAATCATTGCTGTCGCTCTATGATTTTTTTTTTCGTGTGAAGGACATACCATGTTTAAATCATTAATTGGAAAACATCACCTAAGACCCCAAGTTTGGGCGAAGGAAGAGATGGAGACTGAGGTTTTTCCTTCTGTGTAAGCACCTACTGACAAGATGTAGAGGCCATTCAGCTGTCAGGTAACACTGGGTTAGACAGCAGACGAGATGGATTAGACATCACTGCTTTGCTCTCCTCAATTTGTATAACCGCTAATCTTCGTTTGCATGATATGCTTTGTTAGATACATTAATTGTAGTTTGGAAGCCAGCGTGTATGAATAAAGATGATGATCATTCTTTTGCCTGTGTGCTTTCATTTGCATCCGTTTGCGGCATTGCAGATTACTTTCTCTCAAGTGTCTTGTGTCATAGCACTGGACTCTGGACACACTCTGCGGAACACTTTCACTTTTTCACCTGTTTTTCACACACGGCTCTTCACTTTATATCACTTTTTCTTTTTCCTCTCTCAAAATCCTTCATGCTTTGAATCAAAGCCTAAACAGCCCCTGGGGTAAAGGAGTAGCAGGTCATTCATCTGTTCATTTGGTCATCAACCATTTTGTGGGCACCTCCTTGCTTGGGGCCAGGAGCTGCACTGGGGAAGGAAGGCTGGCGTGGCTCCTGCCTGCCAGGAGCCAACATTCTTGTGCCTCCAAACCACAAAAACACACAGCAACGTATGAGGACATCACCCAAGGATAGATGATCCCCTTCCACTGGAATGAAAGATTCCAGACAGAATTCTGCCCAAACCTTGAGAATGTTTCTCCCAAAATAGATATTTTTTCACACATCTTGTTGGCCACATGGTGGATTCAGCTTCAGGGCTGTCCCCACTTTTTCATGTCAGAATCCTCACTCTGCATTTATTCATGGTTGAAAAGTATGGGAAATTTTCAAATGTAGAACATTCAAAAATACCCAGTGCTTAAAAACTCAAAGCTATGGAGGGAATTAGTTCTAAAATAATTAAAACAACAACAAAACCACCTCCCAATTGCTAAAAGCCAAGGGTCAGCCTTGGGCAAGTTTGTCTTTGCGGCTTCCTCACCTGCTTTCTGGGGGGTGATCAGGGCTCATGCCAATGCTGCCTCTCCCCTTCCCGTCCATCACCCACCCCACCCCAGCCGCAGTGCCCCGGCTGCCCAGGCCCCAGGCCAGGCTGGCCCTGAACTTTGCCTGGGCTGGCTGACTTACGTTGGTATGTGGCCATTTCCTCACATCGCCTAGCAGGATGCAGTAAGGAAAGTGGCTTACCGTGGTGTTTATCACGCCCCTGGTTTCCACCACCGTGCTGTGGTATGACATTTCCCTTTTCCTGCAATTCTGAGTGGCGCAGAGTGGGTCACCCTGAACAGAAGCAGCATCCTCAGAAGCACCCCATGGCACAAGGGCGTCAGTGGGTCCACCTGAGTTCACCCTGAGTGGTGACCAACCCCAGTGTGGCTGGTCCTCCTGGCCCTCCCAGAGGCCAAGGGGACAACCTGAGCAGGCAGTGGACAGTGGTCCTTCCAGGGGTGTTGTGTACCTGCCACTCACCTCCCATCCTGTGTCCACCCACTGCATTCCACAAGCAGGTGCCATCAGATTTTCAGCTGTTTTCTCACCACCCAGGGGGCATCTGCAATGTCTGAAGGTGAAGTTCTACCAGCATCTAGCAGGTAGAGGCCAGGGGTGCCGCTAGCGTCCTCTAATGCACGGGATGACCCATACCCCCAACAATGACATCCCAGCCAAAACATCAGCAGGGCTGCAGACACACTCCAGGTCCTTCCACATCCGTCCATCTCCCCATCCTCTTCCTGGTCTCCTTGAGGTCACCCTCAATCCCTCACAGCTCTCTCTGCACAGCAGCCCATAGGACCTTGTCCGAGCAGGTCCTCCCAGTGGCTCAGTGCTTAGGAGAGTGAGCTTGGAGGACACACATGTTCAAGTGCCCCTTCCCATCGTGACATAAGCTCTGTGGGAGGGGCCAACTTGGTTCCCATCACCAGAGCCATGCTTGGCACATAGCAAGGGCTCAAAAGATGTTTGTTGAATGAATGAATAAGTGAATGGATCCCAACTGCTCTGAGCCTAGCAGGTGTTACAGAAACCTTCCTAGCCCATGGCCTTTGCCCTCAAGGCATCACAAACTAAGGAGACAAGATATACGTACACAGAACTCACTACAGATCGTCTCTGAAAACTCGTGAGCTTATGCCTAAGAAACACAAGCTCTCATCTCTGTCCTTCAGCCCAGAATCTAGAGACAACAGCTGCCACCAGTTACCCTCAAGTGACTACTTAACGGCCTTGAGCTTCCCCCTCCGCCCCATTGCCCTTTGGGCCTATTGTGTACTCTGGGGTGAAATTACGGTTGAGCTAAAATACATGTGGGCAAAGGCCAGCGCCATCCATTTGCGTGCTTTGTCCCTGTCCTAGAGTATGTGTCCCAGGGAGCAGGGCATTGCCTGCAGGGAGTGGGCGAAAAGTGCTTTCGGCTCAAAGAAAGCAGAACTGGATGTCTCCCCAAGATTCTTTTTTTAACAAAGCTAATTCAATAAATACATTGCAAAGAGGCCTATTCTAGGCATGAGAGGAGAAAGTGGAATATGGTTCTACCAAAATGAAAGAGCTAGTGGTGGGCTCAAGGACTCAACAGAAAATGGCAAAAACCTAAAGTATGAAGCAGATTATCCAGCACACACACATGTGTGCACACACACGCTGAGTCATTACCAGGCGTGTGCAGGGCACTCTTCTAGTCACTTTAAAGTCCCTGGTGACAGCCCCCATACCATAGGTCCTATTTACTATGCCCGTTTCACAAAAGAGGAAAGGGAGGTCCAGGGAGCATCACCAGACAGCTGACTGAAGAGCAGAGAGAGCTGGGGGTGCACCAGGTGCCATCCCAGGGAGGAGGCAGGAGGCTGGCGTCTGTCATAGGAGAGCCTGGGAGGAGGCCACAGACCACAGGCACCAGGAAGCAGACAGGAGGGGCTGCCCACATCCATGGAGTGCCTAACGTGAAATCTGAGCACCCTTCTCATTTAATCCTGTGCCAACACGGGTCAAAGGTCATCGTTCACAGCTTACAGGTAGAGAAACTGAGACCCAAGGAAATTAACCGGCTTCTGAATACACAACTCCCAAGCAGCACAGCCAGCTGCTCACGTGGCTGTCAGCGCTTTCTGGATTTGCCCCGCCAAGGGGCCAGAGGTGGCAGCGGGTGGGCAATGTGGTACCAGGTCCCCCTGGGGACCTTCTCTCCTCCCACGATGACTTCCTTTAAAGCTGTCCCATCACTGAGGGAGACATGTCCTTCTCTTGGCTGACTGATGCCTATGAAACCAGATGCCCGTCTGTAACTGTCTCCGGAAGACTCTCTCCCACCTTCGCCCTCCTCCTGACTTTTTTTTTTTTTCTTTTGAGCTGCCTGGGCATAGGAGGAAAGAGAAAAATAGTACCACAGTTCTCAGAACCAGCAGGTGCCACTGCAGCTGCCCTCACCTGGCTGGCCCTTGCCTGGAGGGCCCAGGAGGAAATGGGGGAGCACTGCAGGAGCATCTGGCTCACCAGAGCTCACCTGCCCCCACCCCCTGAGACCCTCATGCCTCCCATCCCCTGCCTCAGGAGTCAAAAGCAATCACCACCTGTGGGGTAGGGAATTTGTCAGAGTGAAGTTAACTGATTTCTTTGGCAATAGGCAACCCCGGGGAAGAAAGGTTGGGCTTGGTTAGGGGAGAATTCTATAGGAATGCCTTTGCTTTTTTAGAAAATTTACAAAAATAACCCCTGACTGTGTAGCTGATACATATAAGGAGAAGAAAATCCCACGATAGTTAAACTTTCTGCGATGCACAGCCTTTTGGTCAGGCTCCATCGGGCCTCGAAGCTGGGCATCAAAAGTCAGAATCACCGATATTGCTACACACGTCCTTTAAACATTTTATGGGAACGTCAAAGCCCCTGAGGAAAGGACGAGTATTCTTTCTGAGCAATGACTGTCTTTCCTCCACAAGCTGCATTCATAATGCTTGGCTTATAATTTCCAATTTGGGTTTATATTCACAAAGCAGCCTGAGTGCAAAGTCTAGCTAGATGTTAGCAATATTTCTTAGTCTTTTCTGGTTGTCTTGCCCACAACTGTCTCTCTAAGCTGTTTTTAAAAATTCATTTTTATTCTCTGCCCCAAACATTCCATTTCATGTTCACTGAAACGACTCTATTCTTTGCACATTTATTTCATCAGTTCCCATGACGTTTGCTAATTTCCTTAACTACCAAGCAAGGAGAGCGGGAATCCGAAAGTTTGGGGATAAATTGACACATTCTTACTAATTCTTCTCTTGGAATTATATGTTTTTTTCCTTTTTAAATTATTGGAAACAACGCAGGGATGAAATTTTTTTTTTTTTTTAAATCTGAATGCATTTTCGATCATATCCTCAGTTGGATTCCCGGAAATGCACTGACTGAACATTGTCAGACTCTGGGTCCCGATTTCCTGTTTTGCTTTCTGAAACCCGGCTTTCTCCATGGTGTCATCTTCTTGCTGGCAGATCAACTAGGAACAAGTGTTTCTTTTCAGGGTCCTGCTGTTCTGAGTTGGTTTGTTGTCAAGGGTCTTCATTCATTCATTCAACAAATATTCATGTGAGCAGATACAGTACATTTGTGGTGCCCAGCCCCCTGGGTTGAGGAACAGTGGTCCATAGAGTTAGGAACTGGGCCACTCTATTGAGTGGGGGGCACCAGTGAGCAAAGCTTCTGTATTTACAGCCACTCCCCATGGCTCACACCATGGCCTGAGCTCTGCCTCCTGCCACGTCGGCAGCTGCCTTCTCACAGGAGCACACCCAACTGCAAACTGCACATGCAAGACATTTAGTTTGCACGCTCCTTATGAGGATCTAATACTTCCCTCTTCCGTTTGTGGAAAACTTGTCTTCCATGACACCAGTCCCTGGTGCCAAAAAGTAGGGGACTGCTACCATACACCAGGGATGCGTTGACTACCGAGTGCATAGTCAAGATATTTGGGGCTTTCGCTTCTTTCTACGGGATTTGAAGTGGCTTCCAAGTAAAAGACTTCAAAGGAATAATAAAAACAGAAGGTCAAGACCAAAGACAATAAAATCAGCTTGCCCTGGTTTGGCTGTGGTCTATCTGCCCCTACCAAAACTCAGGTTGGAATTTGATCCCCAGCCCAGGTATGGTGGTTCACACCTGTAATCCTAGCACTTTGGGAGGCCAAGGTAGGAGGATCGCTTGAGGCCAGGAGTTCAAGACCAGCCTGGGCAACATAGCCAGACCCTGTATCTCCAAAAAAAATTTTTTTAAATTAGCTAGGTGTGGTGATGTGTACCTGTACTCCCAGCTATTGGGAGGCTGAGGCAGGAGGATCTGTTGAGTTCAAGGCTGCAGTGAGCTATGATGACACCACTAAAAACTCTAGCTTGGGTGACAGAGCAAGACTTTCTCTCTAAAAAAAGAAAAAAGGAAATTTGCTCCCCAAGTATGGTGGTACTGGGAGGTGGAGGCTAGTAGGAGGTGTCTGGGTCATGGGGCAGGGGGATGGTGATCACAGTGAATGGCTTGGTGCTGTTCTCAAGGTGGAAAGTGAATGGATTATTTCCTTCAAGAGTGGGTCTACCCCTCAGGTTTCACCCCTTCAGATGTGTCCAATTTCCTTTAGACCCCCTGCCATGTATGACACAGCAGGAAAGCCCTCACCAGAAGCCAAAGCCCTACCCTTGAACTTCTCAACCTACAGAACTGTAAGCTATAAACCTCTTTTATTTATAAACTATCCAGTCTCAGGTATCCTATTACTAAACAGATCCAGACACATCTATTTTCCAGAGTCAACAAAGCTGATGTCATTGATCCTCAAACTTGGCTTTGCATTTCCTAGCAGCTGGGGAAAAAATAAGAATCATAATCAGTTATAGGTTCTCATTACTGGAAAAGAGGAAGCATATGTGCTCCTCTGGGAAAGGAAGCCTTTTGCTAGCACTGAATTCCAAAAGAAATTTCTTGGGTTAGATTTTATTACACAGAAGAGACTCCAAGCAATATGAGAAATGATGTCCCCAACAGCATTTTGGGCCTGTTTTTTTAACAATAAATGTAGTGGCAAATTTCACATGGCCTTTCTTTAGAGATCTTCATCAATTCGGGGGCATAATATTGAAACGTAATTTCATGAAAGCGACTAACAGAGAAACTGAACTCAACCAAATCTCCAGGTAAGCAGCCAATGATCTGGTCTGAGTTGGTTCAAGAAAAGAATTTAAAACTCCTGGAGGATAAAGAACAATGAGATCTCATGTTTCATCTGTCAGCTTGGCAAGAGTTAAACTTTCTTCAAAGATTAAAACCCAATTCTGGCAAAAGTTGGGGAAGTCAGCCCTCTCATCCCCCACGGGTGGGAATATAAATTGGTACAATCTTTTTGGAGGGCAATTTGGCACCAAGTAACAAGAGCCTTAAAAATGTGCTTACACACAGTAATTCTGCTTTGTGGAATTACAAAGACTTCGGAACTAGGTGTTTATTTTCCTTGGGCTGTTTGGGTTGTAATAAACACAGATGGACCCCACCAGGAGTGCTACAAATCTCTGGATCCCAGGCAGCTGGGGAGCTGGATTTTTTTTCTGTCACTCATATAAGCTTCTCAGCTTCTCTTTGTCTTTTTAAAACTTTTTA
This sequence comes from Loris lydekkerianus, assembly GCA_963574355.1. Taxonomy (NCBI): domain Eukaryota; kingdom Metazoa; phylum Chordata; class Mammalia; order Primates; family Lorisidae; genus Loris; species Loris lydekkerianus. The sequence goes on from CAUYPK010004707.1 coordinate 49,429, forward strand.
TTTTGGAATAATTTAAGACCCAGAAGAATTTGCCCAAATAATACAGAGTTCTAACATACCTATCCCCAGTGGTAACACCTTACATAATGATGGTTCCTTCTCAAAGCCAAGAAACTGACATGGTACAACATTGTTAACTGCGCTACAGGCCTTATTTGGATTTCAGCAGGTTTTACATACACTCATGTGTGTGTGTGTGTGTGTGTGTGTGCGTGTGTGTGTTACTATGAAGTCATATGCATAGATTATGTAGACACCACTGTAATCAAGACATAAAACTCTGCTAGCCAGAAAGGAATTTACTGTGTCACCCCTTTCTCCTCACACCCACCGCCTACCGTAGCCCCTGGCAACCGCAGAACTGTTCTCCATCACTATAATGGTGTTGTTTCAAGAGTGTTCTATAAATGGATGTACACAGGATATAACCTTCTGAGTAAGTTTCTTCTTCCCCAGCTTGCTTGTTTCCTCAAAACCTCAATCAAGTGCACCTTCTCCTGGCCCAAGCCTCTGGGCAGCCTTTGAGGGTCAGCGTCCATTGGCTAATGGGTCTTTCTTGGTACTCTTCCCTAACAAGGGGAATCGTATGGCCTAGTACACTTTTGGGTCTGACCACACTGTCGGTCTCTGGCAAGCCCAGGGATTGGCTGTCTGGGGGTTGGGCTCCCACTTCTGATCCATTCTTCTGTGGCTGAGAGGAGTAGATTGTTTGACACAGAACATGGTCACGTTAGCCCACCCTGTCACAAAAGAGATGAACAAAGGCAGGTTCCTCTGACAAGGGGCTGGAGGAGGCAGATGCTTTAAGGGATGTATCTACTTCAAAGCTTACTAGAAATAGCCTAAATGTCATGGCCTACCTGGTTGACGTTCTTCTGTTCTTTGCTGATAGGAATCCCAATTTGGTGCTGATTTGGGGGCAACCATGCGCTCCCCCAGTCCTCCAGAGCCCCCAGGGGATGGATGTTCATGGGTGTAAGGTACTCACGGGAATTCCATTCTCCTTGCCAATGGCTGCTTCAGGTAAGAGTACATGAGGCAACGAGACCAGAGTGAGGACCCCGACGACCTATTCTTGGCCTCTAGAAATTCTATGGGGATTAACTGGGCAGGGGATGGTCCAGGAGAGAAGGTCCAGGGGAGAACAGCTCCACATCAAAGAGCTCCCAAGCGTTCCCCAAGTATCAGAGACAGAGCAGAAAACTGTGGTTTCTCAGGGATCATTGGCCTGAAACTCACTTGCTGCACCAAGAGCAAAACAAAATAGAACAAAAATACAGTAACTGTGAGGAAAAGATTAAAGGGCAGAGAGGAGATGCTGGGGAATTTTATTAGACTGAAAAAATGCAGAGTAATCATCTTGTGCGTTGGGTGGATGATTTGCTTCCAAAAGCCCGGTGTCTGACTGTGAAGGCTCTCAACCCTCCCCTAGGCTTCCCTGATGTTCGCCTGTCTCCAGGCTTTGCCAAAATTTGAGACAAACAGACTACTAACTTCTCATCCAGGAGCTTTTGCCCCTTAGGGAGTGGCTGCTGTTCACACCTAACAACAGGCTGACTCTGTAACAAATTGTCATTTGCTTGCAAATTGTTGCTCTGTAACATTTGCTTGCAAACCAGGACGTGTATGCAAGCGAGAGGGCTGTCAACACTGCTGGGGCCATGGACATGAACCAAGGCCATCCAGAGCTGCTGTGGGGTCACCCGGAACTCTGCCTCTCAGCCATCGGCACCTCCCCTCCCCTTTTAGGAGATGTCCCTCCCCAACTCTAACCTTGTGAATCTGCTATTTTATCTATGTTAGGGTTTTGCAATCTCTGGCACTGTCGACCTTATTGTGGGGGACTGTCCTGGGCACTGTAGAATTTTTAACAGCATCCCTGGCCTCTGCCCACTAAATGTCAGAGATAATCCCCCCAAAATTTGACAAATGTCCCCTTGGGAGCAAAATCACTCTGTGGTATCCTTCAGGCCCAAGTGTGCTTACCTGGGTACTTAGCAGGCTTCCTAATCGCAGGTCCTACAGAGCCTGAGTCACAGGACAGGGCCGGGGCGCTTGTGCAGGTGGGCAAAGTGAACCACACGGAAGTCACCCCGGAGAGGGGGTGGAATTTGTTCCTTCTTTTCCAAGGTTGTTTCCTGACTCTCTGCTGTGACATGCAGAGCCTGGCGACAGAGCACTGTCCGGAAACGGGCTGCTCCTGCAATGGGAGCACTGGAGCTGGGTCACTTCACCCCTTCAGGCCAGGCTGTTGAATGAATGGACCAAGTTTAATCTTGAACTTAACTGATTGACCCTATGTGAGTGCATTTAATCCCTCTGATCTTTTATTTGCTCATTTGAATAATTTAGATAAGATTGCTAGCCTGCCTTCCAGTTGTGCAGGATGAACTGAGATCCTCCCATTCTGAGATCAGAAGCATCCATCTGGGGGTGGCCCTGTGGCTAATGCAGGGTCTTAATGAAGAAAGCAAGGCCCGGAGGGAGACCTTCGATCCTTAGCACATAGAGATTAGGTAGCTGTGCGGGGCCGCCTACTGATCCCTCACCCTCCTCTCACCCTCCCCACTTCAAGTCTCCAAAGTCCTTCATACCAAATATACTCGTTGTCCAGCTCCCACTTATAAAGAGAACCTGTGGTATTTGTTTTTCTGTTTCTCAAATACTTTACTTAAGATAATGGCTTCCTGTTCTATCCAAGTTGCCATAAAAGACATTATTTTATTTCTTTTTATTTCTGAGTAGTACTCCATGGCAGATACACACCACATTTTCTTTACTCATCAGTCGATGGGCACGTAGGTTGATTCCATATCTTTGCAATTGTGAATTGTGCTGTGATCAACATATGAATGAGTGAATGTGAGTGTGAACATAGGAATGCCTTTTTGATATAATATCTTCGTTTCCTTTGGGTAGATACCTGATAGTAGAACTGCTGGATTGAAGAGTAGGCCGACTTTTAGTTCTTTGAGGAATCTCCGTACTGTTTTCCATAGAGGTTGCGCTAATTTGCATTACCATCAACAGTGAATCAGTGTTCCCTTTTCACCACATCCACACCAGCACCTCATCGTTTCTGACATTTTAACAACATCCATTCTGAAAGGAATAGGTATCTCATTGTGGTTTTAATTTGCATTTCCCAGATGGTTAGCAACGTTGAGCATTTTTTTATAATATTTGCTGGCCATTTGTATCTCTTCTTGTGAAAAACATCTGTTCACGTCTTTTGTCCACTTTTTGCAGTTCTTTTTCTTTTTTTTTTGAACCCGCCACCCCCAGCATATGGGGCCGGCACCCTACTCCTTTGAGCCACAGGCACGGCCCTCTTTTGTCCACTTTTTAATGCGGTTCTTTGTTTTTCTCTGGCTGAGTTGTTTGAGTTTCTTGTAGGTTCTAGATATTAGTCCTTTGCTGGATATGTAGTTTGTGAATGTTTTCTCCCATTCCCTAGGTTCTTTATTACTCCATTGGTTATTTATTTTGCTGTGCAGAAACTTTTTAATTTAATTCTCATAGATTTATTTTTATTTTTGTTGTAATTGGTTTTGAGGTCTTAGTCATAAATTCTTTGCCGAGGCCAATATCCAGAAGAGTTGTTCCTCTATGACTTTTGTGGTTTCAAGTCTTGTACTTAAGTCTTTAATCCATCTTGAGTTAATTTTTGTGTAAAGTAAGAGACTGTTTCATTCTTCTGTATGTGGCTCCCCAATTTTCCCACCACCATTTTTTAGATAGAATGTTCTTGCCCCAGTGTATATTTTGTCTACTTTGTTGAAGATCGGTTGGTTGTAGGTATATGGTTTTATTTCAGGGTTCTTTATTCTGTTCCATTGATCTCTGTGTCTACTTTCATACTAGTACCATGCTGTTTGGGTTACTATAGCCTTATAGTATAATTTAAAATTGGGTAATGTGATATTTCCAGATTTGTTCTTTTTTTCCTAGGATTGCTGTGGCTATTTGGGGTCTTTTTAAATTCTATATAAAATTTAGAATTTTTCCTAATTCTGTGAAAAATGATATTGGTATTTTGATGGGAATTGCATTGAATCTGTAAATCACTTTGAGTAGTATGGACGTTTAAACAATGTCAGTTCTTCTAATTAATAGCATGGAATGTTTTTCCATTTGTTTGTTTCATCAACAATTTTATTCATTAGTGTTTTGTATTTCTCCTTGTAAACATTTTTCACCTCCTTAGTGAAGTATTTTCCTAGGTACTTTTTTTTCTTTGTAGCTATTGCAAATGGTATTAAGTTCTTGATTTGAGTCTCAACTTGGCTGTTATTAGTATATAGAAATACCACTAATCTGCATGCATGAATTTTGTAACCTGAGACTTTACTGAAATTATTTATTAATTCTAGGAGTCTTTTGGAAGAGTCTTTAGGATTTTCTAGATATAAGATCATATCAGCAGCAAATAGAGATAGTTTGACCTCCTCTTTTCTGATTTGTATACTATTTCTTTCTCTTGCCTAATTGCTCTAGCTGGGACTTCCACTTCTATGTTGAATAGCAGTAATGAAAGTGGGCATCCTTGTCTTGTTCCAGTTCTTGGGGTAGTGCTTTTAACTTTACCCCATTCAGTATGATGTTGGCTGTGGATGTGTCATACATGACACATTTTTATTATTTTGAGAAATATTCCTCTAAGCCTCTAATTTTTTTATCATGAAGGGGTGAGGATTTTGTCAAATGCTTTTTCTGCATCCACTGAGATGATCATATGGTTTTTCATTTTAAGTCTGTTTATGCGATATATCACATTTATTGATTTATGCATGTTGAACCATCCTTGCATCTCTGGCATAAAACCCACCTGATTATAATGAATAAAAAATTGATTTTTAATGGCCTCATAATGTTCTACCTGATGGGTATAAAATACTTAAGCTAATTAATTCCCTAATGGTATATATTTAGGAATTTTCCTATTTTTGTCCATCACAAAAGAAAGTTATAAGAATATTGCTCATTTGATTCCTAGAAGAGGACAGGAACAACTGCGATGCTGTTGTCCTCGCTGCCAGATTGCTCCCCAGAAAGCTGTCTCTACAGAATCACCCTTTCTCCGGGCTTAATCACTGCTTGGAGGAGGGGTTTGGCCCAGCCTGGGATGGGAACTGGTAGGCACCTTCAGCAGACCTTCCGGCTTTCTATGGCTGGAAGGCACTGTCTGGGTGGCAGGAGATGGAAATGGGGGACATTTCTGGACCTGCCACTGCTGACTGCTCCCCCCCACACCCGCTGCCAGGGCACATACTGCTTCCTTCCCAGATAGTGCCCACCTAGAAAATCACTCTTCGAAGCTTTTTCATTAACTTCAAAGCCAGGAAACAGTTATTTAAGATGCTCTTTTCTGTCATCCCAGCAGCTAGGTAATTGGGAGGTGGTGTGAGCCTAATCCTGCTTTTTAAGTTCTAAAATACGTGAAAATGCTCTCATTTGCGGGCCTCATTTTCTCCTCAGCCCCATCCTAATCCCCACCCCCCAGGGCCTAGGCTTTGTTTGGGGGCCTTTCCCCAACCAAGCTATCAGAGTCTGCCCTGTGTGGTTTGCCCTGTAGGAGGCAGCCGCCTACTGGCCTCCCTTCCTTTGGCACCATCCACAAGCTTGCTGAGCTGCCAACCACTGTGACCACCCTTCTCATGAGCAGAGCCTCAAGAATCCCCTCAGTCCATTCACAGTCCATGTGAATCCACGCTGACCTCAGCATGAATCAAGTATCAGATAAGATTGGTGTGTCCCTGAGGCCCAAGGGCACAAGGGAGAAGTTTTGTAGAGTTCAGTAGAAAACAAGGATAAGTCTGGGGCTCTGTAGACCTTTTGCCAAGATCCTTTCCCACCTCTGACTTCCTTCACACTGCAGGGAGCTGTCCAGGTGCTGACCCTTATGAGCACATCTGCTGGGTCTGAGCCTGCCTGCCAGGGCTTCTTTCTTGCCTGCTCTGATGTTTTCTACTCCATCCCGGGTCTTTTATTCTATGTCATTTCCTTTAACGCCCTGTAACTTCCTGAGCAGTCAAAGTGGAGAGGAGTTTACATTCTGCTGAAGGGCTCCCTTGCCCTTGGAACTGTTTGTATGTGATAATCTAGTTTCCAAGGGGACAATGAGAGCAGAGGCTGAGCAGCTGGTCTCAGGGCAGCCAGGAGGGCAGCGAGAGGAACAGCTGATGGGAGTCCAGGCAGCTGCTCGGTCACCCGGCAGGGACACGAATGGCTGTGCGAACGCTCCCAGGTTTCACACTTGGCTGCACCGAGAATAGGGGAGAGCACACTCTCAAAGAAGAAATAAAATCGGTTCTGGGTAGGCTCCATTTTCAGCCCTGATGAGGCACTTAGCGGACTGTGGACAGGAGAGGGGTGTTAGCTGGGAGGGGGCCTGGGGAACAACTCAGCCTGAACAAAGAGGTGGTGGGGGAAAAAGGGATGTGACGAGGGCCAAACAAGCCAGGGAGGGGTGAGGTGAAGCCTGTGTCCCCCGAGACCCCATCTCAACCCACACCAGCAAAGTCAAGTCCAAGAGAAAAAGAGGGAACCAACAAGACTGAATGCAGGGGCATGGGAGAGCAGGTGGGTATCACCTCACCTGGAGGTTTAGCACAAGCAGGTGCAGAGGCCCACCTTCCAGCTCAGAAAGGAAGTCCCATTTGGTGACCCAGCCTCCTTCAGGAAGAAGAATGAAGAGTCAGTCTCTGAAGCACAATACTCCTTGTGCCTCCTGGCCACTGACCTCATCACCTCTCCCTCCCTGTTTGCCTGGTCGTCTGGTCTGGGCATTTCTGAAGCAGCTGCTGGGCTCTCCGGCTGAGACCAGCTCCATGTGTCTGGCCCCTGACAGCGCCCACTCACAGGATAGAGCCTGAACATGCCATCTGCCTTTTAGCACTATAATTTGGCCATTTCTAGGGCAAATTACCTCTTTAAACCTCCATTTTCTCATCTGGAAATGGCAGACAGTAATGTCCTAGCTCAGAGGGTTGTTGTAGGAACCAAATGCCTTAGTGTGGAGTGTGTTTGCATGTAGTCAATATTAGTTGTATTAGGTATTAAAATGATTATTGGTTAGCTCTACACAGAGCCCAGTTCTGCCTGCCTACACCCTCGCAACTTCATGGGGCCTTCTTCCTCCCACAGCCCCCTGACACACACACACACACACACACACACACACACACACACACCCTGCACACCTTCAGGCACTCCTATTTCAAACTTGACCTGGGTCCACTGAGAGCTCTGATCTCCCCCATCTCCAGCACAATTGAAGGTGCCTTCATCTGTCTAGTGCTGATCATCCCACACCAGTGGTGGTGACCACTGAGATCTGGACTTTGGGATTCCCCAGCCCCATCTCCTGGCTACACTGGGAGTGTCACCCATTTGCTTCTAAATAGATAAGTCAGGATATACTAGAAGGTATACATAAGCTTGTTGTATGTATCTATCAGAGGTCAGCAAGGAGGTTCTACTTCTTGACATCACGTGGGAATTCAGAGCAACATAGAACCATCTGGACCCCTGACTCCACAATCCCAAAGATAGGGAGAAGATGGCACTCAGTGGCTCCAAAAGCTGCTACCTGGAAGTGACACAATGTCACCACCTGCCCCTGCAAGGGGCCAGGAGGAGGCTGGCTGGAAGACTTTTCCTCCTCCCGGACATAACTGGGCATCTTCCTTGTCATGCACACAAGGCAAAATTCTGCAAAGCTGAATGCACACACATGTGTGTGTTTCTAATTTAGAACTAATGCATGAAGCCATCAGATTTGCACAGATTGGCCCAGGATTCAGAGAAAGCTGTGGTTTTATGCAACTCTTTAACCAATGGGGAATACATGAATTATTGAAAGGATAGAAAAAGAGACCCAGGGAGGAAGGACTGCTCCATTATTCATCAGGCTGGAGTCCCCAAGTCCCCAAGCACAGCTGTTGGCTTTTACACCTACAGCATTTTCCCATTATGTCTACAGCAGACATTTCAAACACACTGTATTGGCAGCCTCTGAGTGGGGCTCCCACCCACGCCATCCACTGCCTGTCTCATTATCTGAACAGTCTGCAGCTCAGCCATGAGGTAAGAACGCTGATGTTCAGGGCCCACCCACCTCCCCTTCCTGGGGCTCCCGCTCACAGGTCCCTGGGCCTGACGGCCAACTCCTTCAAAGAACCATAAGGCCTTTTACACCCTGTTCCCAACCTGTCTCTTCAGTTTCACCCCCTTTGCTCTCTACCCCCGCCCTCCCCCAGAGCATTTGCCATTCCCTGAGTGTAATTTCACAACCTCAGACCTTTGCCGATGTGGGCCCCTCTGCGTGAAACTCCCTTCCCATCCCTCCATCTACCTAGAAAATTTCTATTCAACCTTTACCCCCAAATCAGAAGAAGGTTCTCTGATTCTGTTGAGAGCCTACTATGTGTCAGACCCTTGTGCAAACATGAGCTCATAATGGTATCACAATTACCCAATGAATCTAGTGTTATCAGCACCAGTGGCATAATTTTGTGGGTTCCAGTGTAAAAATTAAAATGGAGTACCTTGTTCAAAACTGATTAAGAAATTCAGGATAGTAAAAGCAGATCATTAAACAGAGCCTTCCTAAGAGCAGGGCTATGTGACTGCACAAGTCATACACCCAGGAAGCCAGCCTTTGTTACAAAGGAGTAAACTAAAGCTCAGAGAGGTTGAGTAACTTGTCTGAGGTCACACTGCTACTTGGGGCATTTTATTCCATGAAACCCAAATCCCTTTTCTCATGTCCTGAGGTCTTCTCCACTTGTCTTGGGCAGAAGACTGGGGAGGGGCTTCAGCACCCCTAGAAACCAGTTCCCCTTTTAAAGGGTATCTTCTGCAGGCATCTGATCTATTACTTCACTGTCAGCATTGCAAGATGATCCAGAGAACAAGATCACACTGATCAAAAAGGAGACCTATCTGGGAGCAAGTGGACATTATCAGATCCCCCAATCAGCTCAGGCAGGAAGAAAACCCCTCCCCAAGCCATCCCCTCCCATCCCCAGGCAGGCTGCTCCCTCCCCAACCCTACCCGTACACACACTTTTCAGTTTCTGTTACAAGGCTGCCCAGCAGAGGTGACCCTGCAGAAGGACACAGTCCCAGGCCAGCCTCTCTGGTCTTTGCTGGGAATGTTAATTGCAGACCTTGAGAAAGGTTTGTTTTCTGGCTGTTGTGCAGATTTTCATCTTTTCATATCACCAACCCAGCCCCACCTATGGTTTTGTTTGGTGGTTGTCTCCTTAACAACTTTAGTCTTGGGGAATGTGTCCAACAGTTATTCATTCAGCAAACACTATCTGTGCACCTACTATGTGCCAGGCCTTCTGCCTTTAAGGAGCTCCGTGCATAGCTGAGGAGACTGACAGTAAATTCATTATTCCCATACTAGCGAGAGCTAGACAAGAAGTTCCTGGGCCTACAGGAGAAGATAAAGTCCTGGGTCAGAAGGAACAAACAGAATAAGGTCTTGAAGGGTGTATAGGAGTTTTCCAAGTGTAGAAGAGGGCAAGCCATGCAGAAGGAATCAGCACATTTGGAAGAGTTTGGGATGAAGGGGGTTGAGAAATTGAGATGTGTGGGCACACAACCCAATGGGGTGAGACCTGTCCATCAGGGAATTTGGGGGACAGGGGGAGAAACACTCTTGCGGTAGATGGGAAGAGGAAGAAAAACCTGGTAATTCATGGGCCTGAAATGCTGTGAATAGAAACTTGGTGTATCCTTTCCAAAAGTTGGAGTCCAAAAGTCTCAACTCCATGTGAGCACGTTCACATGTGGCCATGTCCCCCCATGTCAGGGGACCTTAGCAGGATAGGGGCTTCTGTAGGGCTGCTGCCTACAGTTGTTAACAAACGTGCTTACTGCTGATGCCTCATTATTTTGTAACCTTCTTTTGCCCCCAAATATTTCTATACTCTGTATCTTTGTCCACGCCAGGGTCTGCAGGGATTTTACAGGCTTTCCAGGGGAAGCTTCCACAGCCGGGCAGGTCAGGCTCACATCCGGGGCTTGGTCTTGCAGGGAGCTCCTTCTCCCTCCCAGCGGAAGCAGCAGCTGCTGGCCAGTGAGCAAGTTTCCCAAATATGTTGGACAAGGGTATCCGTCAGGCTGCCACTTCAGAGAAATGAAGATGGATAAAGTATTCCAGCCAGAGGGGTTAACCCCTAGTCCACCATCCCACCTGGCTAAATAGGCCACCTTGGCTCCAGAGTGATGGACAAATCTCTTTTGAGCACCTATTGGGTGACCAGGGCACATAAAAGCTGCAGAAAGAAAAAACTGTACAATGTTAGTTACCACCATTTTCGTACATGTATTTCTATTTTAGAGTTTGTAGGGACAATTTGCTCAAGGCCACCCAGGAAAAAATGCATAGCGGGACTTCAAAAGCACGGACCCTGGGGCCAGGCAGGTGAGTTGCAATCCTGGCGCCGCCACTTCCGCCTGCGTGTCCTCAGGAAAATCGCTTTCTCTTTCTGGGCCTCTGTTTTCTCACCTGTGCATGTAAAACACAATTCGTCAAATTTTGTCAAGTGACATGATACATGCAAAGCTGTTTGGACGATGCCTCGTACACTTACACTAGTGAGCGCCCCCACGAACACCAGCAGGCGGCCTGCCGGCGTCCTTCTGCTCCTCAGTCATTATAAAGCAGCAGCAGCCGCCGCTGGAGGTGGGAGGCCAGTCCGACTCGAGGCCGCGGTTCTCAGCCTCAGAGCCTTTCTGGTGGCCTGTCCCTACCTCAGCCCCCACCCTTCACCTGCACCCCCCAACGAGGGCGCCTCCTTCGGAGGTGCCCACCCTGCTGGCGAACCTCAGCATCGCCGGGGCCCCGGCCCTCCCGCCGCCGGCCGCGCGGGGGCGGGGAGCGGAGCGGAGGCCCCGCCCACGGACCCGCCCACGGCCCCGCCCACCCCGCCGCTCCTCCCTCGCAGGGTCCGGGGTGCGAGCGGCGGCGGCGGCGGCGGCGGCGGCGGCTGCGGCCACGGTCCCCGGCGCCCAGAGGCTCGGGCTCACCGGACCTGGCGGGCGCCCCGGACCAGCTCGCGCGGTACCTCCCGGCCCGCGCGCCCCGCCGGCGGGGGACGTTCGACCCGGCTCCGGGGTCGTGGCCGCTCCGGGGAGGTAAGAGCCGGGAAGACCGGGAGAGACTCTCGGTCTCCGGTCCTGGAGGGTCGGTGGGGGGTCTCCCGCCCGTGCCTCGGCCACAGCGCGCCGGGAGGTCCCCGGTGACCGCGCAGCCAGGAGCCGCGGCCAAAGAAACCTTGGCGTGCGGAAGGGACAGGGTGGTGGGAATGCGTGTGTGTCTCAGGATGTGCGGGGAGACGCCGCCAGGCTGCAGCCCACCCAAAGCTGAGGGCAGACTTTCCCGCGACCGCCCGGACATTATGCTGTTAATGCCGGAAGGCAGAGCCCACCGGTACCTGTTGAGCTGGGCTGTCTGTACGGGTCGGTCGAACTCCTGCTTACCACGCAGCCTGCGGGGTGGTCTCACTTCCCGGGCGCCTAGACCTGCCTGCCCAGGACTCCTTCCTCCTGGCCGCGGGGACAGCAAGGATGCCCCAGCGGCTTGGTGGGAGGAAGTGTCCGTGCTGGGAGCCACGCAGCAGAGATGGACCCGGGGGGAGAAGGGAGTGGCCTGATGGGGACCCCGCAGCAGATCTGGGGGTGTGATGTATCAACCCCCAGACACCTACCAGGACATTTCCCCCATCACTCCAGAGCCCCCCGTTTTAAATACTTCATCTGTCTCTTCGCTCTCATCCCAATTAGGCAATTGCAGAAGATGAAGCTTGTTAAAAATTTTAAAGTGAAATCACATTATCACTTCCTGTGACCCAAAGGGACTTGAAAGATAGTTCCCCAGGAACCTGACAAAGGAGGGAGGAGGAGGCTGGTGTTCTCACCAGATGCTCCAGAGCTGACCCTGTACTGAGGGCTCTCATGGGAGCCCCTCTGGGGGCAGGCAGGCACATCAATGCCCCCTTTATGGTTGAGGGAACTCTTGTTCAGAGAAGGGAAGGGATTCACCCACTTTGCACTGATTCTCAGTGACTGGGTAAGAGCAGGACCCAGGGCAGGGTCACCAAGTGGGAGCCTGTGTCTGTTTGACAGACATCACACCTGGGGTGTCACCAGCATTGGCTCCTGCCCCACATCCATCCTAGTGAGCACAAAACGGGGCTCCTCTCCCAGCCACCTGAAACCCATACCCCTTCTCTCCACCAACCCGGGGCTTGATGGATTAACAGCCAGGAACGCTCTGCCCATGAGGGTGAGGGACATGGAACTGGACCTTCTGTCTGGTTTCAGAACATCTCAAGACCGCAGGCATCCTCCTGGAAGGTTGTTTGCACCTCTTTGCTGACCCCAAAGCCAGCTCCTCGTGCCAGAATCTCCTGCTTGCCTGAGAGGCCCTAGCTGTGGCTTCTTCTCTGCTGACGTGGCGTCTGGAGATTGCTGGGGCATCCCATCTCAGAGCCTCACCCATCCCAACCCTAAACTCACATTTCCCGCTTGTCATTTGGAGGCAGTGCGTGTGATGAGGAGGTAGTTGAGGGCTACTGTGTCCACCTGTGCAGTTCTACAGAAGACAAGATAGTGGCCCTGCCAGGCACGGGGCTGTGGGTAACATGAGAACCCCAGCATCCTGGCTAGTAACACCCGGTTGCCCACTCGCCAACAGCAGGCTTGTGATTGCTAGCCATTCTCAGGGTTGTAAGCTGGCATTCTGTGACTTGCAGCTAGGGACGGGATATGGGATAAGGGGAGGTTGGCTGAATTATTCACACTTGGGTGGAAGAGACAGCCTTGGGTTGCTGTGGAAGATGCACACTCCAAACCTACTGTGTGACATTGGCCAAATTACAGAACCACCTGGAGCCTCAGTTTCCTCACCTATAAAATGGGGCCAGCAGGGTGTTGTAAGAGTAAAGAAAAGCCACAGATGACAGTGTCCAAGTGACTGCGGGCATTCAGGGCTGGTGTTGTGGCCTCTTTATCCAGTACCTAGCCTGACTCTTAGACATTGAACTTGACAGGGGTGGCTGTATAGCTGAGGTCCTTCATGCCACCCTTATTGCTGGGGGAAGTGGTGTGAGTTTTTGCAGTAGAGCAGGTCACAATTGAGCTTGGATTCCCAGAAGATGAGGCTGGAGCAGTTGTAACCAAGTCTCCACCAGACTCTGCCTCCAGGGACAGCTGTCATGTCTGTCCTTAGTTCCTAACCATTGGTGTCCTAGGCCAGCTCCACCCAGCCTGCTGGCTCATTTGCAGGTGGCCGCTTAGCATGTGGCCACTCTGTCATTCCATCTTGGGTTTGGGACCAGTCTTATTCCCTGGCAGAATTTGGCTAACTACATGTGACTTCAGGGGCATTAGGAAAGCACCTGCCCCCTCGTTTCCCCCAGACCTAGCTGTCTGACGCCTAATATTCCACCCTTAGCGACTCATTCCTTTTGCTTTTGGCCTTGTTCCAACTTATGTCAGTTACTAGAAGCTTTCAGGACCTTGGAGAGGAGAAGACAATGGAGGAGCAGAGGAGAGGAAAGAGAAAGTGGAGAGAGCAGGAGGGAGAAGGATGTACTCTGCCAGCCTCACAGTTGTGCAGAGAAGGCCCCAGAGAGCGGCTTAGGGAGGTGGGAGGGAAAGGCAGCAGACAAGGAAAGTTGTGAATTTCAGGTGGGAATTCTGGGTGGGAGTGTGGCCGACAGCCGTGGGCCTGTGGCTGGGGGCAGGGCTCTGGCAGCCCGTCTGGGGGTGAGATAGGCCCCAAAGAAAAGCATCCTTCCCTTTCATCCTGCTCTGCCCTCCCCTCAGAACACAGCCACGCAGTGTTTCGTGTGTCCCAGGGGCAGTGTTCTGTGCATTTGCAAGGGGGTGAGCACAGACTGTCGGTGGTAGCCAGGTGTGGTGGCACATGCATGTAGTCCCAGCTACTGGGAAGCTGACGCTGGAGGATCTCTTGAGCCCAGGATTTTGAGGCTGCGGTGAGCTATGCTCACACCTGTGACTAGCCACTGGACTCCACATGGGCAATGTAGAAAGATTCCATCTCTTAAAAAATAATGTCAGTTGTGATTTGCTAAGTTCACTTTCTAGCTGGGCTGGGCAAGGGCAGGTTTCCACTCCTGTGCCTCCCTGGATCTCCCCATGCACACACACCCCTCACTGCCCTTTTCCTAAAAGGTCCTAAAACACCATCATTCACTCCATCCATGAGTTTCCTGGGCTGAGAGAGGCCTGGGAGTCCAGGGTTTGGCTGGGATTGTGCTAAAAGGCCTTTAGAGGTGATTCCTTGCCCAGTTCAGCATGAGATTCTGAATTTTTCAGTGTTGGGGCAACAAGGGGGTAAGGACTGATGGTCCCTGAGGGCCAGACTGACATCATTTGAGCTCTGAGGAGCCTTCACAACAGCGACTGGTCCTGCTCATGATGGCCCTGTAAGGAGCAGTTTGCAGCCTGTCATAGGTGCTCCTGAGGGCAGAGCCCAGGCCAGAGGGAAGAAGTCACAGGTCACACTATGACATATTGGCCATGAGCTCTCATGTGATAATTATTCTTAAGGATTATTCTTCACCATATCTGTTCTTAAGTAATAATAATGACAATGGTGATAACAGCTCTTTATTCTTCCATAATATGCATTTATTGAGCACCTGCTATGCACATGCTGCTACTGTTCTAAGTAGCAGAGATACAGCTGTGGTACCATTGGCATTTGAAACTGGATTATTCTGGTGGTTTGGCAGGGAGGGAGCTGTCCTGTGCATGCAGGATGTTCAGCAGCATTCCCCCACCATTGTCATTGACAAATATCCCCGGGTGCTGAGAACCACTGGGGATACAGCTATGTAGAAAAGAGACAAAAGTCAATCCTGTTCCCTTAGGAGCCACCATTCTAGAGAGGGGGATGAATGACGAGCTTGCTGTGAAGACAGATCCACAGGAGGCTGCTTGGTGAGAGGCTAGAAAGACAACACAGGTCACGGGTAGAGCGTACGGCTGGGTGGGGGGTGTGCCATTTTCGAAAGGAAGACTCAGGAAGGGCCTCCGAGAGCAGGTGACATTTGAGCAGAAGCCAGAAAGAGAGGGCGTGAACTGCAGAGAATCTGGGAAAGAGCCTCCAAGCAGCTGCGGGAGAAGGTGAGGAAACAAGGAGAGGAGGGTGTGGGCCTCCCACCCCCGTCACCCGTCACCCAGGGCCATCAGGGAGCACTCCCACCTGCTAGGTGCGCACACCATCCCAAGTACCTCGCCATGCACAAGAGCCCTATAAGGTAAGAATTATTCCTTTACTGATTTTTCAGTTGAGAAAAGCGAGGCCCAGAGGGTTAAGGACCTTGAATGGTGCTGTTGGGGCGTGAATTTGGGCAGCCAGTGATCTACCATCCAGGGGTAAGATGTGGACTTTGGAACCACACAGAACTGAGCTCAAATCCTCATGTGGTCCCTTCCTAGCTAAGTGTAGCCTTATACTAGTCACAAAATCTCTCCGAGGCTTGCTTTTCTCAGGGGATGGTGACATCTACTTTGCAGGGCTTTTGTCCCGAGTGGTGTCATAGTCCTCAGTGCACACAGGCCAGCAAGCAGCCCGAGGGTAGGCAGCCCCCTGCTGTTTCCCCAGCCACGAGCCCTTGTTCCAGACTTTGGCATCTAGTCACTGAGCTGCAGCAACACCATCTGGCCGGGTGAAGGCCAGCATCTCAGGAGGTTGATGGAAGTTAAAAGCTCCCTCTCCCAGCGAGGGTTCCTGGGCCCTTCAGGGACAGCCTGCCGGGTTCCCTCTGATGACACTGGCCTGGCCTCCCTGGGGAGATAAGCATGAGCCAAAGTGAAGATACCCGCCTGGCTGAGCAGGGGCCAGTGGCATGAGCTCTGTCACCAGTGCTCTGTAACCCCAGAACCCCTAGAGTCCTGATTAACCCATCTGGCAGGTTCCCTGTTCAGTGGCACATGTGAGACACAGGTGTCTGACTGGAAATGTGGGCTTAAAAATACCCCAGAGTTGGAAAAAGAGAAGCAGCCGATGGTATCTGCAGACACGCCCGGGATAACACACTGTCAACCCCTCTGCTCTTCCCACGCAGCTTGCCCTCCCTGGGGATGTTCCCTGTCCTGCTGGACACACAGGTGTGTCAGTGTGTGCTGGGTGTGTGTGTGTGTGTGAGGGCCTCTCAGGGGGTGTGTGCACCTGCCCTGGGGTGTGGCTGTGTCTTTGTGTATTTTCCCTGTTTGATTCCTGGGCAGGTGGCTGTCGGGGCTGGCTGTGTCCTCTCTGGTCTGTGGTTTCTGAGGGTGTCAATCTTTGCTGGGCAGGCGCCTTCAGGTGAGCACCCCAAACCCGATATGATGCCCGAGTGGGTGGCCCTTTCTGTACCTCTCCAGAGGAACATCCTGCCCCACTGTCCCCAAGCTGCCCTAGGCAAGGAGAGCTGGGAAGAACAGCAGGAATGCCCTGCTCATGACCTTCTCAGAGGCTGCGCAGGAGCAGACTGGCTTAGGGATGGGTGACAGGAAACTGGGGTTTAAGGCCCAGTTGCTCTCACTGCTGTGAGCTAGGCGAGTCCCTCTCCTCGTTGGGCCTCTGCTTCTCATCTGCAGAAGGGCAGGATGAGAGAGAGTGTGTTTCTTTTCACCACACCTATTTCTGGAACACCTGCTATGTGCCAAGGGTCAGGAAGTTTCTAGAGAATAAAATGGCCCCTCCCTCTCACCTTCTGCAGGTCCTCCAGCTGGAGAGATCCAAAATGGGACACAAGGCACCACCAGGCAATGGAGCCTCACAGAGATGTCGAGAAATCAGACTAGTCAATGACACAAAAAAGCAATGGCCCTTCAGGGGTGCCATTTCTGGGAATGTTAGGGGGGCCTTCAACTCCGCTGTCCCCACGCCTGCCACTTTGCTGTCAGATGGGTTGAGCTGGTGGTCTGCGGAGGATGCCTGTACAACATAAAGATGCTCCAGGGGTGGGGAGCAGCTCGTCAGCAGAGCCCGGGAGGTGGGGAAGGTAATGTCCTGGACTCAGAGGGCTTTTATATGGCCTGCGCCACTCACTGCCCAGGGACCTTGGCCAAGCCACTTGCTCTCTCTCACTCAGCTTTCCTCGTTAGTAAAACAGAGATAATAATAACATCGTTGGGAGGTCTTGTTTTTGTTGTTGCTGTAGATAAAGGAAACTTTACATAAGTAGGCTGAGACTCAGGGAGGCTGAGCCACTTCCTGTCTTCACCCACTTAATAAGTATAAGAGCTGAGATTTGAACCCAGTTCTCTCAGGGGCCAAAGCCTATAGCCTCCTTCTACTCAGTATAGCTCAAGCAAAAAAGGAGGAGTTGATCAGAGGCCTTAGACACGTTCCAGAAGCCAAGTATGGGCCTTGTAGTCCAATTGCATTAGCACCTGGGATCAGGAGCTGGAAAGAGGCAGGCCCCATAGGTCTTGCAGGCCAGGGGTGACCCAGGCAGCCAGAGTGACCTTACAAAGAGCCTGGGCACACCCTGGGAGGAAGCATCTGATTGCGCCAGTAAGATCAGGTGTTCGCCTCCAGGCCAATTAGCGACACCAGGGGGTCTGCCTATAGGCGCCATTCCCAGGGTAGAGAGGACCATTCTTGGAGAAAGGGCAGCGGCTTTGGGCAGGCAGTGGACCAGAAGGCAAGTGAGATAGAGGGCCTCATGGCCAACAATGTCATTTCCTAAAGTACCATCTTCAGTCCTGCATGCCAGCAAATGGAAAGAAACAGAAGCATTGGGCCATTTCCAAAAGATGTTGGCCAATAAAAACTTCCACCACTTCTGGAGCATTTGATTTGTACCTGGCACATATTGCACTATTTAATTAACCCCCCACAATAATTCTTAGTGGTGGACAGTCTTATCCCCATTTTACAGATGAGGAACAAAGGCTCAGAGATGTAAAGTAACTTGCCCAAAATCTCAAGGTCGATAGGTGGCAAAGCCTAGATTTGAACCTAGGTCTCCCTGAGGCTAAAGGAGGAAAGCTTTCACTGTGCCACTCTAAAGTTGAGCACCCAGGGAAGTGACTGCATCAAACACGGGAGAGGAAAGGCTTGCGGGGAAAGAAAGACCAGACTTTTCAAAAGCTACAGTTTGGAAGGAAGTTGCTCATATTTCAGTGAACCTCATTGTTTTTTGTTTTTATTTTCTGGTTATTGAAGTAATTTCTCTTTATGGCAGAATGTTTGGGAAATGAGACCCACCTCTGTAATTCCAGAGATTAAATCTGAATTGGTAGGAAAAAGAAGTTACCAGGAGCTAGATGTTGTGTCATCTTGGGCAAACTTCTGCTCCAATTGTGGTGTTGACCTACAGGGAGTCTCCGCTCACCCATGTTCAGGGCCAGTCTGCCTGGATCACAGTCCAGAGGGGATGTTGTGGGGGGAGTCCTGCTCCAGAAATCTGGGCTTCATGAGCTACTGATGGAGGGAGACAGCATGCAGTCAACTCAGAGGCAGCTGGCACAGGGGGTGGAGGGTGCTGCTCTTGTCTGGAAAGGAGCCAGCTGCCAGGCTGGCCCTGGGCGGGGCGGAGACAGGAACCGCTGGAATAAGCCAACATTGGAATTGCTCTCCCAATGGGTGCTCTCAAGCAAAAGAGGACCAGCTGTACCCGGAATTTGCCTCTCTGCAGCTTGACATGGGGGGCACTGCTGGGCAGGAAGGAGGGCCCTGACTCAAGGGAGAAAGCCTGGGTTGGAGGGTTGCCTATACCTTCTGGGGTCCAGGGTGATGAGCCAGATGGCAGATGTGTGCCACCCCTCCCAGGGACAGACCCTCTCAGAGTCCCTGATAGGATCTCCTGCTAAGAGGAGGTATTGAGAAACTAACATTCATTGGGTGCTTATTGTGTGCAAAGTCTTTTGTAAGCTTCCTGGTGTCTAATCCTTAGGAGATACACCTTATCATCACATCCAGTTTCAGATCAGAAGTCGGGCTCTGCTGGTGGGCCTCAGCTTGGGATTCAATCCCAGGCCATTCATCACTAGCCCCTGGCCCCTGCCCTATTGTGCAGGGAACAGGGGGAATGAGGAATTTGGCTGCTCTGCGTAGCCTTGGGAGAGTTATTTTACCTGGTTCAGACTCAGTCTCCTTAATTCTAAAATGAGGGGGAGAGCACCTACTGCATAGGGTTGGTGTAATGATAAAATTAAAAGGAAAACAACAGATACCATGTAACAGGATGTCCTCGTTGTGCTGACGCCACTCTGTTTGTCTTCCTGGCACTGCAGACATGGAGCCTGTCATACCTTCTTTGTGGTGTCTGAACAGGCTTAGCTGAAGTTTGTGGCTGGGGAAGAGTGAAGTCCACAAGACCATTGCATTGATGATCCCAGCCCCAAAGCCACTGTCTGCAAGGGAATCAGGACAATAGTTCAGATGTGCGTTTCCTGCTCTGGGTCTTCTGTGCTGAGTGCTCTCCTGACCTCTGTCAAACAGGTCTCTGAGGTCATTATCATCAACCACATTTTACAGTGAAGGAACTGAAGCACAGAGAGGTCTGGTAATTCATCCAAAGTTACCCAGCTCGCAAGTGATAGATGCAGGACTTGAACCCAAAGAGCCCTATGTGCTTTGTGAACCTTTGGAATTTATAAAAAGAAAATATAAGCAAAACGTGTAGCACAGAGTCTGACTCTTCCAACATTTTCTTCTCCTTCCCTTCACTTAAAACAAAAACCGTTCTCCAGACAGGAACCAGGCGATGTAATAGACTCAGCTGAGGCACTGCCTCCTCCCAGATGAACTCCTGTTAGGGGCCCTTGTCTGTGCTCCAGCACTGCCAGCATCCGTGCCTTCCTGCCTATGCCACCAGACCAGGGGCTCACCATGGGGATGTGACTAGCACTCACTCCCACGGTCCCTGAAATCAGTGCCCAGAGTTGCTTTTGTCCTTTGTGGATTTGCTATGGTCCAGCAGGGGGTGTTGCCCAGTGCCAATCACAGTCCCTCATGGAGGTCAGTCACGATGACCTGCAGGCCAATTCCGTCCCATCTGATGGCTGCCAGACCCTTAACCACCTGACGGGTCTGGTTTCCTCCACAACTGGGGGCTCGGAGACTGTGACCCTTGAAGGGGCGTGGCCTACAGGGGGTGTGGCCAACCGGGGCGGGGCACGGAGGGGCGGGGCTCCACCAGAGCAGGCGGGAGTCTCCAGCTCATTGAGTAGTTCCTGCCCGCTCCGAGGCCAGCTCCACTTCTGGCCTCCTTTAATCACCCAGCAACCCTCCCCCTCCTCACAATTGCCTACGCGCATCCCTTTTGGCAGCTTTCCTCAAACTGCAGTGAATCATATTCTTTGATATAAATAGATGCAATTTTTAGGGGTTTATTGTGGTACAATACATATGACATAAAGTCTACCACTTTACCCGTCTTAAGTATATGATTCGGTGGCATTTAATACCTTCACACGTTGTATGGCCATTGCCACTCTAGTCCCACAACGTTTTCATCGCCCCAAAAGGAACCCCACCCGATAAGCAGTCACTCACTCCTCCTCACGCCCTTCCCCAGGCTCTGATTTCTGTCCCTGTGGTTTTGCCTTTTATGGACATGTCATATAAATGGAATTATAATCACACCATGTGTGGCATTCTGTACATGGCCTCTTTCACTTTGCCCAGTGTTTTCAAGGTTCCACGTGTATCAGTACATCATCCCTCTTTGTGGCTGGATAATATTTCACCACGTGGATAAACCACACTTTGTTTACCCACTCATCAGGTGATGGACATTTGGGTTGTTTCCACCTTTTTTAGAGATGGGGTCTTGCTGTATTGCCCAGGCTGGGGTGTGGTAGCTATGTACAGGTGCAATCACAGCTCCTGGAAGCATTGACAGCCAAAGCCTCCCAAGCAGCTGGTGCATAAGCAGATGTCACCGTGCACTGGCTGCTCACCTTTTGACTGTTATAAATAATTCTGCTGTGGACATTTGTGCACAAGTATTTGTTTGAATACCTGCCTTCAGTTCTCTTGGGTGTATTCCTAGGAGTGGAATTTCTGGATCGCATGGTAATGCTATGTGTACGTTACTGAGGCACCCCTCGAAAAAAACAAATGGCTGCACCATTTTACATTCCTATCTGCAGAGTATGAGGGTTCTAATTCCCTACAAGTTCACCAAAACTTATTATTTTCCCAAAAACTTTTTGAAGTACAGTTGCCCCTGTTAAACGGGTGAGTACATGGAGGCTCAGAGCAGTTAAGCATCTCATCCAAGGCCACATAGTAACTTGGTGGCAGAGCCAGAGTTTGGGCTCAGGCACTCTGCACACTTACCTATCAAGCTGTGCTCCTCCAAGGCTCAGGTGGGGGTAGGGGCTGAGGCTTAAGGCTGGAAGGAGCTTTATTCTCTTCCTGGCTCCTGACTATACCAGGCACTCTCCTGTCTCCCAGAGTGCCCCCTGGGACTCTGCACCTGGGCACTACCAGAGGCCCCACTCTTGGGGTAGTGTTGCTGTGCCAAAAAAACACCTTCTCCTCGGAATGATATATCTAGACATACCTCACCCCACCCCCAGCCAGAGCCCTGGGAGGCTGGAGATTACTTCTATAAAGTAATCACTTGGTCTTAAAATAGATGGCTGTTTCCCTGTAAGCATCCTTCCCTCTTCGTGATGACTGACTGGCCTCTCCTTGCTGTGCAGAGACGCCTGCCAGGTACCTTGCAGCTGGCAGATGTGGTCACCAAGGCCTGCCCCATCCTTCCAGATGCAGAAAATAAGACTCAGAGAGGTGAAGTGACTTACCCATCATTATTCAGCTAGTAAATGGTGGGGTTGGTACTTGAGTGAGAAATGCTTAGCTTTTGTGACTTCTTGGGACTGACCCCTAGATATGAAGGTGCCCAGGGTTTGAATAAGGAATAAGTAGGTCTTCCCCTGGGTGTGAACCAGGTAGGTAGGTCTTCCCCTGGGTGTGAACCAGGTAGGTAGGTCTGCCCCTGGGTTGAATCAGATGGGAAGGTCTGCCCCTGGGTGTGAACCAGGTAGGTAGGTCTGCCCCTGGGTATGAACCAGGTAGGTAGGTCTGCCCCTGGGTTTAACCAGGTAGGTAGGTCTGCCCCTGGGTGTGAACCAGGTAGGTAGGGTTGCCTGTGAGTATGAACCAGGTAGGTAGGTAGGTCTGCCCCTGGGTGTGAACCAGGTAGGTAGGGCTATCCCTGGGTGTGAACCAGGTAGGTAGGGCTGCCCATGGGTGTGAACCAGGTAGGTATGGCTATCCCTGGGTGTGAACCAGGTAGGTAGGGCTGCCCGTGGGTGTGAACCAGGTAGGTAGGGCTATCCCTGGGTATGAACTAGGTAGGTCTTCTGGCCTTCATGCTTCCTCTGCTGGGGATTGCCCCCTATTTCCCAAGGACACACAAAAAAGGGCCCAGGCTAAGGGGGTTAACAAACCCTAACACAACTCCCTGAGGGTAGTGGCTTGTCTTGGATTCTCTACCTCAGTATCCCCAGCTCCAAGCTCAGTCCTGGGCACATGGTGGTGTTTGGACCTTGCTTGGCCCTCTGCACCCTCCACAGTGGTGTGCTGCCCTCTCCAAACCCTTCCTAAGGGATGTAGCTCCATTTCAGGGAGTCCCTATGTCTGCCTCATTCCACTCCCACTGCAACTTCCAGAAGTTTGAGGGGAGAGCAGCTGTCAGGCACTGTGCCAGGCTCTGCATATGCTGCCATATTTCATCTCTACAAGAAAGAGCTGTCTCAGGTGTGAGCTCACACAGGGTACCAGGTGTTCCCACGTGAGAAGACAGAGGGTTACTGAGGCTGACTTAGTTTTCAGCGAGAGCACTTGCTCCATGTCACACACCAGTTGAGGGCTGGAGGGACGAGGGCAGTGCATGGCTTGATCAGCAGCTAAAGACAGAGGTGTGGTTGGGCCCTGCACGTGAGTCAGCTCATACCCTCATCCACATCTCTGAAACAGGCTCTGGGATTATCCTCATTGAAGACAGGCTCTACAGATTCAGACTAAAGTGTCCATGGCTGATAGTCCCATTTGCACCACTTGGATTTCAGTTCAGAAGGTGTTTGAGCCCGAGTCAGGGAGCTGGGTTCGAGGTTCCGTGGTGGCCCTGCTCCCCTCCTTAGACCTTCTCCCCAGTCCCCGCCCCAGCAGGTGACCTGCATTTGCACTCTGCTGAGCAGGCCCAGCAGCTCCCCCCGGAGCAGATAAGAACAGGGTGTCCTAGTGACGTAAACGGGCTACACATACCTGGATTGAAGCTGGTCAACCCAAGTGCCTACAGGCAGTAGCCAGCCATTATAGCAGTGCTTCTGGGCTCACTTGGCATCAAAATCAACATGTTTTTCTGTCCTGCCTCTGCAGAGAGAAGCAAAGTAAGGGAGGTACAATATAGAGACATCACCCCTGTATTGATCTGCTCCGCTCCCTCTCTCTTCCCTCAGACCGGAGCGTCTGTCTCCCTCCTGAGGGATGTGTCATCATGGGGAGGATGAGGACCACTCATCATCTGAGACGCCAAGGGGAACTGCGCTGGGAGGGAGGATGGCGAGCTGGCCAGATGGAGCCAGCTCACAAAGGGAGGGCAGACCCCACAGGGGGGTGAGGGCAGTAACCCGTCATCTCGGGGTGCCCCTGGACCTGACGCTGGGGACTGTGCTTCCTGGCTGGGTGGCCACTTGGGCTCTGTTCTGAGGCCTGCCTGGGGAAAGCACCCTACCTCGGTGGGTGAGTGGTATCTATAGGGCAGAGGATCACACCCCAGAAGACACAGGGTCAGGTTCAGCCCTGGCCTCCCTGGGCAGGACACCTCTCCCAGCCTCTTGTGTCCTCCCTTATGCATCACACCACCCATAAAGTCATCTTCCTGGGCCTGGTGGAAGGAGCCAAAGCTGTCACAGACCCACGTGAAAGCGTTTGTGGAACACAGTTCATGCGGAAGGTTGAGGTCGACACAGTCAATGGTGGACGCAGCTTCTGTGTCCTGCAGTTTCTGTCTCTGCCTGACGACTCGCCACACTGCTTTTCCAATAGGCGTGTAACCTTTGTGGCATCAGGTGGTCAAAAGATACAGATAAGACCACTGTGAAAGGGTGGAGATTCAATAGGTAAGAAAGAAGATGAGGAAGAAGAATTAAAACCCCCCAGTCCTCCAGAAAGTGTGTCCCAGTCCTGCCCTCAGCCAGTCTCGTGGGGGAGCTGAGTTCAGTGGGTCCTAAACAAGCCAGCAGCGTGAGAAAAAAGTCGGTGGCTACCTCTACCCCATGACTACCTCAGCCCCGAGAGTTGGTTGCCCACAGACTCTGTACAGTCTGTCTGCCTGCACCCCATTCTGTGTTTCCATTAGCCTCTCCGCCTTCTGTGTCCCCCCGTCAGACGTGTACCACCCCTGCTCTCTCCGCCTTAGACTGAACCGGACTGGGGTGGGGGTGGGGGCAGAGGAGCGGTTAAGGGACTGTGGAATTCCATGTGACTTGGGCATTGTCCAGACTGAGGTCAGTTGCCCATTATACTATAACACTGAGCACTCCAGTTAGCAGTGTATATGGGACACAGTTAAATAATGAAAATAAAAATAGAACATTGCAAAAGCCTGGGGCAGGCTGGCTTATGCCTCAGGAAGAAGCAGAGAAAGCCATCCCAGGGAGAAGGTAGGAAATTCACCGTCAGCTTTCTTTCACCATGAAGCTGCTCTGGTTTAAAAGACATTTTTCTTTATACATGGGTTACTTTTTGTTAATTTTCAACAAAGTAAAAATTAAGAAAAGTTAAATAAAAATGGTTAATTTTTAAATTGAGGTTCGAATACATATACACATACGTATACACATACACGCACAGCAAATAGATGGACAATTTGTGCTTTTTGCACATTTGGGAAGTGCAAAAGAGTAGAAAAAGGCATTCTCCCCTCCTCTCCTCCATTCCATAATGCTGGGTGGGGGTAGATCTCTTTGACATCACCCCTCGGAAAGAGAGAGGGATGGAAAATATCTATTGAATTTGAGACTTCTACTATTGGCTTCTAGTGTAGACGTCTATTACAGAGTAAGCTCAGCTAAGGCACAGCCATCCAGTGCTAGCTTAAGAAGGTTTAAAAATACATAGTTGATCCAGAAAAAAGGTTATCCCCAGGGAACTCAAACTCAGACCCTGGAGCATGTGAACTAACACAACAGGGGACCAGGGAGTATTGGACAAAGATATGGGTCATAGTAGCTCAAGTCTGGAATTTTAATGCCCACCCAGAGACCGGAAGATGTGGTCTTGGGCCCTGGAAAGGCTGGAAGTTGGCACTGAGACCCCCTCCATGAACAGGAGGCTAGAAACCTGCCAACTACTGGACGAAGAAAGCTGCCAGGACATTTGGCTCCATCTAGATTTTCAGGGCAGAGGGAGTGCTCTCCAACAAACAATGGACAAAGACTGAGCTGCCCATAATTAGAGAGTCTAAATTTATAACACTCCCAAAGGGGAGAAATCTCGAACTGAGAATTTAATGTAAAAACAGGTTGTGGACTGATGGACGCCCTAGCTCACCCAACTGAATCAAATTCAAAACCAATTTCCAGGGACTCTTCCAGGACCTAAAGTACACAGGATTCTCATGGAGAAAAAGCCCTGGTATAGATGAGCTCACAGTAAAAATTACAAACCACAGGAGGGCATGGCTCACCCGAGGCAAGTTGGCACAGGCAGCAAATAGGGAAATTAGTTCCTCAAAAACTCGATTGTAGAACAGTGTGAAAAAGTCTATGAAATGAATCCAATGTGTTTAAAATGATGAGATAAAAGAACTAGAAGCCATATTAAAATAACAGAGCAGATTTCTCACCAGCAACAATGAAATAAAGATGAACGACAAAATCCAGAACTGGTTCTTTTTTAAAGCTAAATAAAAGACCTTAAAAGGTGACAATATTAGAAAGGAGAAAGAAAACACAAACAATATTAGGAATAAAAATAAGACATATATGTGATAATAGTCACTTAACACATAAGAGAATATCTTGAAAGAGTTGATGCTAATATAGCCAACTTTCTAGAAAGTCACTCAGGAAATAGAAGGCTCGGTTCCTGTAGCTCAGCAGCTAGGGCACCAGCTACATACACCGGAGCTGGTGCGTTCAAATCCAGCCCAGGCCTGCCAAACAACAATGACAACTACAACAACAAAATAGCCATTCATTGTGGCGGACGCCTGTAGTCCCAGCTACTTGGGAGCCTGAGGTAAGAGAATTGCTTAAGCCCAAGAGTTTAAGGTTGCTGCGAGCTGTTATGCCACGGCACTCTACCCAGGGTGACATAGTGAGAATCTGTCTCACAAAATAAATAAATAGGGCGGCACCTGTGGCTCAGAGGAGTAGGGTGCCAGCCCCATATGCCGGAGGTGGAGGGTTCAAACCCAGCCCTGGCCAAAAACTGCAAAAAAAAAAAAATAATAATAATAAATTAAATTAAATTAAGGCTTCATGCCTGTAGCACAGTGGTTACAGAATCAGCCACATACACTGAGGCTGGTGGGTTCAAACCCAGTCCCAGCCAGCCAAACAACAATGACAACTGCAACAAAAAATAGCCAGGCGTTGTGGTGGGCGCCTGTAGTCCCAGCTACTTGGGAGGCTGAGGCAAGAGAATGACTTACGCCCAAGAGTTGGAGGTTGCTGTGAGCTGTGATGCTACGGTACTCTACCAAGGGCAACATAGTGAGACTCTGTCTCAAAAAAAAAAAAAATAATAATAATAATAGCATTGTGGCAGGTGCCTGTCAGCCCAGCTACTTGGGAGGCTGAGGCAAGAGAATCACTTAAGCCCAAGAGTTGGAGGTTACTGTGAGCTGTGACGCTACAGCACTTTACTGAGGGCAACATAGTGAGACTCTGTCTCCCCCCCCCCCAAAAAAAAGAAGAAGAAGAAGAAATAGAAGAGCTGAATAGAAATGTAACCATTAAAGAAACTTGTGATGGTGTTTTTTAGATCCTAACTTCACTGGATTGAGGGATACCTAGGCAGCAGGTAAAGCATTATTTCTGGGCCTGTCTATAGAAGTTTTTCCAGAGTAAACTGGTATGTGAGTTGGGGGACCCAGCGTGGAAGATTCGTCCTCAATGCTGGCAGGAACCATCCCGTCAGTGGGGGACACCAATATAGCAACAAGGCAGAGGAAGAGTGAATTCATGTCTCACTCTCTTGAAGCCAGGCTGCCTTTCTTCTGCCCTTGGACATCAGAACGCCAGGCTCTCTGGCCTTTGGACTCTGGGACTTGCACAGGAGCTCCCCATATTCTCAGATCTTTGGCCTCAGACTCAGAATTTCACTATAGTCGTCTCTACTTCTGAGGCTTTTGGGCTTGAACTAAGCCATACGACCAGCCTCCCTGGGTCTCCCGCTTGCAGGCAGCCTGTTAATAGGACTTCTCAGCCTCCATAACCATGGGAGCCAGAGTAATGCCAAAATTTTAATTTTGGCCATTCTAGTATGTCTGTGATGGCATCTCATTGAGGTTCATCTGTAACTTTGATGATTAAACTAAAGAGAAAATTAGGAAAATTAAAGCTCAACCTTACTTAAATATAAATACAAATAGTTAACTGTTTTGGAGAAAATATATGTAAGACAGCAAAAGTAAGATATACTTCAATAATGCAAAAGGAGTTTAACTCAGAAAGTTTATATAATATGTATATATACACATATATAATCTCCTATTGATTCTGTCCCTCTGGAGAATCCTAATACAAAATTGAAGTAGAATTAAAATATACCCATAAAAATAAATAGGCCCACATGGTTTTATAGGCAGGTTTTACAGGCAGGTTTTACCAAACCTTCATGAAACTGAAAATTGCTGCCCTATAAAAACTTCTTTAGGAAGTTAATATAACTTTTTTTAAAGGTACAGTTCTATACACTACAATAAAGTTCACTGATTTTAGGCGCCCAATTTGATAAATGTATAATTATGACATAATTTCAATCACCTCAAAACATTCTCTTGTGCCATCTACTGATCTGATTTCTCTTCCTATAGCTTTGCCTTTTCTACAATTTCATATAAAAGGAATCACACTATAAGTAATCCTTTTTGTCTGACTCTTTTGTCTGGCTCTCAAAAGCACTAGAATAATGCTTTTGAGATTCACCCACATTGTTGCATGTTATCAGTAGTTTTTACTTCTCATGGCTAAGTAACATTCAATATGCCACAGTTTTTTTTAATCTATTCTCTAGTTTGGGACATGTAGATTGTTTCTAGTTTGTGACTGAAGCTGTATTCAAGTATAGGTCTTTGTGTAAACGTAAGTTTCATTTCTCTTGGAGTCCCACCTAGGAGTTAAATTGCTGGGTTGTGTGGCAAGTGCATGTCAGACTTTTTAAGAAGCTTCAAAACTCTTTTCTAAAACACTTGTTCCATTTGGCATTGCCAGAAGCAGTAGATCCAATCCTTCACTAACACTGAGTATTGCCCGAATTTTAATTTTGGCCATTCTAGTATGTGTGTGATGGTATCTCACTGCGGTTCAGCTATAACTTTGATGATGAAACTAAAGAGAAAATTATAGATTGACCTTACTTCAAAATATAAATATAAATAGTTAACTCATTGTTTTTAAGAATGTATATGTTAGATAGCAAAAGCAAAGATATACCCCCAAAATGCAAAAATAGTTTAACTCAGAAAGTCTATTAATAATTTACTTTGTTGATAGACTACAGGGGGTACAGCTACTTTGGAAAACAACTTGGCATTACCTGGTAAAATGCAACACATAGCCTAAGTCACAGTGCTCCCGTACCATTTCATCTCTCAATCACCCCACATGGAGCGATTATGTTAATGTCACCATTTTATATATTCACTGAACAAAGATGAGAAAGTTAAGTATCTCTACACATAAGGTTAAATGTTTCAGATTCTTCTTCTCTCTTAACTCTCTGAGTAGTGACTCTCTGAGTGGCTTGAAGGTAATAATGGGGGCCCTAAATCTGCCTGAAATTGACCCAAATCCCCGAGCTCTCTCAGCTGTGCTGCACCACCACATTCATACAGCCAGGGGCGAGTCAGCCACTTCCCTCTTTCCTGGTAGAGCATTGCCCCTTAGCTCCAAGAGACAGCTATTTTAAAAAAGAGAAATGATCATTTTGTCACTTAAAGAAAAATGTTGTTCATATTTATTAGCCAAAATCAGAGCAGAAAAAGTAGTAAAGTAGAAAGAATAAACGAATTCATCCATAACGCTACTATCAAAGCAACCACTATTCATATTTTTATATTCATATTCCACATTTTAAAAGAGGTTTTTTAGGCTCGGCACCTGTGGCTCAAGCGGCTAAGGCTCTAGCCACATGCACCTGAGATGGCTGGTTCGAATCCAGCCCGGGCCTGCCAAGCAGCAATGACGGCTGCAGCCAAAAAATAGCCAGGCGTTGTGGCGGGCGCCTGTAGTCCCAGCTACTTGGGAGGCGAAGGCAGGAGACTCACTTGAGCCCAGGAGTTGGAGGTTGCTGTGAGCTGTGATGCCACAGCACTCTACCCAGAGTGACAGCTTGAGGCTCTGTCTCAAAAAAAAAAGTGGTTTTTTTGATAAATCAGCAAACTATTGATACTTTGTATCCCACCTTCATTGGCTCTACCACACCAGCATTTTCCATCAATGAGTACAAAATGGTCCCTTGAGTGGAAAAGCCCCAGCTCTTACAACTCTTCCCTTACAGAAAGGCATTTAAGTGTTTTTCAGCCTTGTGCTAAACAACATTGGATAAACATTTTTTGTGTATTTTGTTCTCACATTTATTTCTTTAGCAGCAATTCCCAGAAGTAGAATTGCTGGGACCAAGAGAAATGAAAATACTTACAGCTAAACCAAATTGCTTTCCCGAGAGTTGCCCTACTTTTTTTCTTCCTCCAGTGGAATATGAAAGTTACTGTTTCAGAGGTGAATTTTTTATAATTAAACTTTTTATTTTGTGATAATTATAGATTCACATGTGATAATTATAGATCCACACAAAGAATACACAGAGAGAGTCCTTGTCCTTTTTTACCCAGTTTACCCCAATGGCAACATCTTGCAAAATTATAGTACAATCTCCCAATCAGGATATGGGCATCGACACGATCAAGGCATACAAGGTTTCCATCACCACGAGGTGATCCCTGTGGCTCTTCGAGGGCCACCTTGGCCTCTTCCTCTCTGTCCTTAACCCTAGCAATCACTAATCTGTTCCCCATTTCTTTATTCTTGTCATTTCAAGAATGTTATATAAATGGAATCCTGAGGTGAAGTCTGGCATTTCAACATGTAATCAATATTTATAAAAATCATTAGCAAGATAGTTTACATTCTTTTTGCATAGTAAGTCTTAGACATCTGGTGTGCATTTCATACTTACTGCATGTCTCAATTGGGACTCGCCACATTTCAAGTGCTTGAGAGCCGCATGTGGCTTGGTGGCTGCCATATTGAATAGCTCGGCTCACATCCAAACTGCACTGAAATCAGATCATGAGTACAGGGCCTGCATCCATCTGGGTTTGTGAGGGTCCCCATGTTGGTTGGTTGTTGACCTCGGCTGCACATTGGAATCACCTGGGAGTTTTTAAAAATACGGAAGCTTGATCCTGTCTCACCCCATCCCCAGAGGGTCGGATATAATTGATCTCAGAAGCAACTTAGCACCGGCATTTCTGTAAAACTCTGGGCGACACACCAGGGAAGCAGAGATTGAGGACGAGTGATAAAGGCCTTGAGGTTGGGTCCTGCCTGATCCTGTCCGGGTGTGGGCTCCTGGGAGAGGTCACGGACATGCCATTGCCTTTTCTCCTCTTAGTTCTTACTGACTTCCTGGAAAGCAACTCTGTAAAGAAACTTGTCCTTCCTGTATTACTGATGAGACTCCGAAAGGCTCCTCAACAGGGCAGACCAGCAGCCAGACAGCCGCCCAGCCCAGGGCCCCCAGCACATCCGCACCCGCCTCTCTCCCTCAGCCCCTGGCGTCACAAACTGAGCATCCGGCAGCCGCCGCAGTGCTGGCCGGGCCGGGGTTAACGCTTGTCCTGCCTTGTGCTGCTTTTTCCAGACCAGCGCTCTGCGAGGCCCGAGGCATGTTGCTGACCAAGAAGCAGGACAAGCAGCAGCCCTGCCCTCCCCCACCTTGTCACCACCGTCTCCAGGGGCCTCATGAGGAATGAAATGCCCCCATCTTGGCAGCACGTTCCCTCCCCAGGCCTTCTGTTCTGCCAGCCAGTCAAGAGATATTAAGATCTCTTTTAAAACACTGAAAGCACCTTGAGTTCGTCTCTCGAGTCATGAGGCATCCGCCAGGGCCCAGACTCGTGGTGTCAGGGATGGGACCCTCCGAAGGCCACTGGGCCCCCTTCCAGGGCCAGGAGGGATGGGCCTTCACACTGGTCCCACGTGGCCGTGGACTTCCTCTGGTGGGAACGTGCTCCTGCCCCAGCTGCTGGGGGCTTCAGGTTTACTCTGAGAGCATTTCATCAGAAGTCATGGGGGGATGGGGGGGGTGGAAAACACCAAGATGAAAACTAACTCCTCAGAGAAACACATCATCCCTCTCAAAGCTTTTTCTCTCCTTGAGCATCTAGTTCAAGGCTTTTGCCCTGAAGTGGCTGGTGTGTCCTTTTCCTTTTTGCATTAGTTTGATGGGGGCTAGAATGTGCAAATGATGTTCCTGGACCCCAAGAGATCTGCCTGGTTCCTCTGTTTGACCCTGAGCTTGAGACTTAGTGGGGCAGGGCTGGGCCATAGGGGAGAGGGCAGAGATAGAGGCTGGTGGGGAGAAGGGGAGGCTCGGGGGTGTTTGTCTACATACATGAGAATCCTGGTTTACAATAAAATGTGCTGGGGGCAGGGAAACGACGCAGGAGGAGGTGTTTATAGAAGTACATTGTGGAGCTTTGTGACCTGGCAGGGCCACGGTTTGTTGCAAGAGTCCTTCTGGACAACACAGCAGCCTTTCTCTCAAGGGATGTGCCTTCTGCAGGACACCCAGTGCATTCCAGGAAGCTCCTCTAAAGCCAGACGGCTTTCCCTCCTCGGGCTCCCCAGCCCCTCCTTCCTCCCTTGCAAAGAGGAAGAACCAGCAGAAAAAGAAAATTTCTCTTGAAACATAAATACTGACTCTAATCATAGAGGCAGCTGGACGTGGCCAAGAATAACTCAGGGTCCAGCAAGAAACACTCAGTGCCTTGCCCCTCCCCTTCCTCCTCCCCCTCCTCCCTTTCCTCCCCCTCCTCACCTTTCCCTCCTCTGTCTACTCTTCCTCCTCCTCTCCCCTCCCCCTCCCCTTCTCCATAATCACTATTTTGTAAGGAAAGCATCTAGCTCAGCCATCCTCCTGAGTGATGAAAAGGGCAAGGAGAAAAGGACTTCAGCTATCTTATCGTAGGCAAGTATCTGATCATGCTGAGAAAAATTAGGTCAACATTTTCATTCTTCACTCAGGAATCTCTGTTTTTCAGAAGCAAAGGTTTCCAGGGATGTAATCTAAGCACTCTGTCCGACTCACCTCTGCAGCCCTTTGAGAGCCAAGCTGAGAGATGAATGAGAAGGAGTTTAGCCCAGCAGATATTAGGGCCAGAATGCTGGGTTCAACTCCCAGCTCCTCCACTCTGTAGCTAGGTGACCTTGGGCAAATCGCTTTAGTGCTCTGTGTCCCAAACCTTTGTGAGGACATCAAGCATGATGAGGATGAACTATGCCATACCCAGACAACACAGTTCCAATATCAAAAGACTAAAACAAATTCTTGAGAGCATCAGGAGAAACACCATTCATCACAGACAAGGGAACTTCGCTCCCAAAAAGATTAAGAGCTGACTTCTTATTAAACACACTGGAGGCAGGAAGGCAGTGGGACCACGTTTACAGGGCTGAAATAAAAGGGAGGGGGGAACCCTACTGCAAACCAAGAATATTAAAGCCAACAAAACCATATTTCAAAAAACGAAGATGGAATAAAGATACCCAAGATAAACAGAAACTAAGAGCATTTGTTGGGGGAAGCGCTACCTGATGAGGAATGCTGAAAGAAATTCTTCAGGCTAACAGCAAGTGACACCAGATGTTAATTTAAATTCCCATAAAAGACAAAAAGCACCAGTAAAGATAATTATGTCAGTTATTACAAATAAAAAGTATAATTGCATGTTTCTTCTGACAGATATAAAAAGCTACTGCATAAAACTATGTATATGTGCATATATGTGTTTATGTGTGTGTGTGTGTATATCTGTAGGATTGTACTGCTGGGCTTATAACATACAGAATAATAGTGTTTGACAATAGCAGCACTAAGGAGGTCAGGGGAAGAACAACAACGCTGGACTGGAATAAGGAAATAACATCAAGAGTAACCCAAATGCATAGGCAGAAATGAAGAGAACCAGAAAAATTCATTGAAAGGTTAATATAATGAATACTTAAAAAAGCAGAATAACTATATGCATTTAACATGCACCAGGCCAGCGTCCCTATTTTAAGCTTGTTGCCTATGTTAGCATTGAATCCTCATAACCCTTTGAAGAAGGTGCTATTATTATCCCCATTTTAATCACAGTGCCTACTGCAAAAGTTGGTTGGGAGGATTAACTGAATTAATATGTGTAAATTGCTTAGAAATGTGTCTGGCACGTGGTCCTGGTCCCACAAACGTCCCGCAGGAATCAGGGAGGCAGACTTGTGGGCAGGTGAGGGAGGCCAGGCAGGGTGACAAGCCCCGGCCCAGCTTCCTGCAGAGGCTTCCACAGTTGGGTCTGATAGATGGCCGGTGTCACCAGAATTAGATCAAGGCTGAACATTTTTCCTGTCTGCACATATTAAGGCGCAGGGTACACGGTTGTTTTCCATTTCTCACTGGCTTTTATTGCACCCAGCAGCGGCGGGGGCGCTGAGTGTTGGTTGCTCAGCCGGAGCCGCGGGAGGTGTGAGCAGGGGAGGCGGTGGCAGGAACAGGCTTCTAATTGTCGACAATTAAGACTTCGTGTCACTGATTTATGTCGTTTGGGGCCCCCCGTCGCCACTGTGTTTTAAGTGGAATCTAAAGGAAGATGGAAGTGTGTGCAATTCTGCTTTTTCTAAAGGGTGTTTTGGTTTCTGCCAAGGCTGCAAAATAACATTCCATTTTTCGTGTGCTGGGAGTGGGGTGTTGTCTTCCTTGGTGGTGGGACTGGTGCTTGGGCTTGCAAATCTCTTCTGCTGCTGGGTCTGTGATGTGCCCCATGACCAGGTTGTGACTCGGCAGGGTGGAGGGTAGGGTTGTGCCTCCAGACCATGGCAGTGGGGGTGGGCACACAGTGGGGCAGACAGCTCCATGATGCAGGCTTGTTTGCTGGAGAACTCACCTCTATGTTGTTGAAGAAAGGAGGTAGAAATTTTTTAATGTATGGATTAAATGGAAGAAAGTACTGATCTCCGCATCTTCATAGGTAGAAGCATCAGAGGAGAAGTTACTAGAGCCTGGGATGGGAGGCCAGACACACCTAGGTTTGAATCCAAACTTTCCACAGATCTTGGAGATATCTCTCTTTTTCTCTCTCTCCCTCTATCTCTCTCTTTATATACATGTGTGTGCATGTGCACATATGTGTATATATATATACACACACCTATATAATGCAGGGTGCCCATAAATTTGTGTGCATAAAATACTCATGTAGTATGTGTAGAACATGTTTTTTAACCAAGAATATCATATTATACACACTTTCCTAAATTTTTGCATTTATCACTTAGTAGATCTTAGAGAGCTTTCTAAATATTTAATGATCACAGAGTATCCTATTACATGGTTGAACCCTAATTTATTTAACCAGGTCCTCTCTTCCTTGGTCACTTAAGCTGCTTGCTGCTGCTTGTGATTGCACGTGTACAGCAGAGATAGCCACCTGCAAGCATCTTGGCATGGGTTTGATGATGCATCCATGGAGCACATTCCCAGCCATGGAATGGCTAGGTCAGAGAATAATAGCATTTTTAATTTTAGTGTATGTCACCAAATAGATCTGTACACTCACTCCCACCAAGAGGATATGTGAGTGCCTGTATCTCATAAGCTCACACCCTCACCAGTCCTAAATATAATCTCTCTTTCTCTCTGTCTGTCTGTCTGTCTTGCAAGGGGCTTGCCAGTTCTACTGGTGGATTTCCTATGTGGTATTTTTTTTTTCCTTTTCATTAAGTTCTTTTATCTTATTTCCTTTCTCCTATTTTGAAGGGGTTCATTTGCATTTTTCCTACCTTCTTGAGATGGGTAGTTAGATAATTGACTTTTTATTTTTTCTCCTAACATATGCTCTTAAGGTTATACTTTTCTTTCTAAGCTATCTTTGCTTTACCTAACAAGTTTTGATAAGTTATGTGTTCGTCATCATTCAGTTGAACAGACAATGAGAACATCCTAAAATTAGCCATAGGAAAAAAGGCACATTCGCTTCAAAGTAATTCTGCATATACTTTAAACCCAGAGGATAGCATTATCATTCCCTTGTGTACCCTCGCCATTTATTCAGATTTACCCACATAATTGCCTTTTTCTTCTTCCTTCTCTCCTGCATTTCTGTGCTTTTAGTGCTGGATCATTCTGCCTGAAGGACCTGTTCAGTACTTCTTTTGATGCAAGTCTGCTGACGGCAAATTTCCTCTGCTTTTGTTTCCCTGAAAATATCTCTATTTTGTCCTCAATATTGAGGGCTATTTTTACTGACTATGAAATTCTAAATTGATGCTTACTTTCTTTAAACACATTGAAAGTGTCATTATATTATAGTCTGGCGTTCAGCATTCCTGTGTCTGATGTTTATTTTTGCTCTTACTCTTGCCTCTTGAGCTGTCTGGTAACTTTTGATTGAATGTTAGACATGTGTACGGAAAACTGTGGGAGCTCTTGGTGTTGATAGCTTCCTCACGACGGTATTTACTTTTGCTTTTGGAAATCTGTTGGATAGGAGAAGATTGCCTAGATCCAGTTATGAATAGGACTGATTGGGAGATGGATGTCAGTTTTTATGAAGGCTAACCTTTTACTTGTTCACCTGGGCATGAACATTACCAGGATCTAAAACTGAGTTATTTACCAGATCTGTCCCCTTGACAAGCTCTGAACTCTACTGTTTACTCTGATGCATCATGAGACAGCTGTCAGATCTGCACAGCGTTCTGCTCAGCCTCTCAGGCTCAGGCTCTGAATGAGCCAGCACATACATCAAGTTATACAGAATAGCAGGCTTCTCCCAACACACGGCCTTTATCTTCAGTTCTCGACTTCTAAAATCTTGGTTTCCTTGATTGCTCAATGTCTTCAAACAGATTTCATACAACTGTTTTAGTTATTTTCAGCAGGAAGGTTGATCTGATACTATGAGCTAATTCATCATAGCCAGAAATAGAAGTCTAAACTCTTTATTTCCATTGGTTGGTTTATTCTTTGTCTCATCAGCATGTTTTAATTGTTGTAGCTGCATCATAAGCATAAATATTGGGTAGTTCTCACTTGTTTATTTTCATCTTTAAAAGAATTTTCCTGGCTAGTCTCAAATGTATCTTTCTTTGAACTAATCCCAGAATTGTATGTCATCTTCTGAAAAGAACTTACTGCCCTGAATTCATAGATTAATTTACAGGAGAGTTGACATCTTTATGACATTTTCTTCCTATCTAGAAATGTGATATGTTATTTTATTTATCAATTGTGCACTTTATGTCCATCAATAGTTCTAAAGATGTTTTTATGTAGCACCAGCAGAGAATGTAGTAAGTTTATCTCCAATAGTTTACCATTTCATTGCTATGTAGATATGATTATTTTTCATACATTACGTATTTCAACTGACTATCACTTGTGTAAAGCTGTTGATTTTTGAATGTTGTTTTGGGTCTGGCTATTTATCTCAACACCTGTGTTATTTCTAATGGGTTTTTCAGCTGGTCTTAATCTGGGCAGCCATGCATTTACAGTCTTGCACAGATGATGATAATGTAGCTCAAAAAGTTTCAAATCCCTGCTATACAACATTTTGCTCTACATGGGACTCCTTAGTCTAGCAAACCCTGCTGATGTAGCAAACAGAGCGATCAAAGCTGAGCAGAGTCCAGGCTCCAAATTCACACTAGAAGAGGGAGACTCTTTTGATGTGGGCGGTGTGGAATTCTCTAGATCCAAAGAGATCCAGACCTTTGTTGTACCTCAAGCATTGGGTGTAGAAATGACTTTGAAATCTTTCAAACCAGATCTGACAATATTTCTAAGGGTGCTAAAATAATTGCACATTTAATCCAGAAATTCCACTTGCAGGAACTTATCCTGAGGAAATACAGATGCCCACAGATATTTAGCTATAAATATGTTTCTTTATGATTGCTAACAATAGGGAAAATTTGGAAAGAACCTAGCTGTCCCATGGGAGGGAAATGAGTATATCAGTTCCCTATATGCGAATTAGAGACTGTACATGTTCTGCATCTACTAGAAGTAGTGTAGAAGATATTGATGCTGTTAAGTAAGATAAGATTGGGCTATCCTGTGGTATGGGTAGTATGGTCCTATTTTCAATGCACAGAAAAATTCTGCCAAGAAAGTAATATTGTATGGTGCTCTGTGATTGCATTAATGTACACAGCTATGATTTAATTTTTTAAAGAGAAAGGAAGTAGTATTAACGATATAATTACTATTATCACTACCTGGTTAGGTGGCTCTCCCACTTGACTTGGTGCCTCTGGCCATGCCTTTGGAGAAATAGTGTGGATACTCTACAGGGCATCTTATTAGACCTTCAATGAAGCCACGATCAGTTCTCTCTTCAGCTAGACTTCTTTTGATAAGGGCAGTGCCTTTGGTGGGTGCCCACGATACCCCCAGCCCACAAGTTACCTCCTGCAAAACCAAGGATGAGACACTGACCTCCACTCCAGGAGATCTGGGGACACAATGTGACAAAGTTGTGCCAGAGCTCATATCCTCAGCTCTGGCGCGAGAGACAGACTGTGGCGTTGCTCGAGTCTTGGGGCCGAGAGCACTTGAAATGCAGAAAGCGTACTCCTTGGGTCTTGCTTGTGTTGAAGGACAAAGAATCCTGGCCCAGAAATGCTCAAACTCTTCAAAGTGCATCCACAATGTGGCAGAGAGAGCTTGGTGGGCCCAGCAGGGGAAACAGGCGGCTCACCAGGACCCGCTCTCCCGCTAGCCAGCGGCCACATGGCCACTTGGTGGGAGCAATGTCTAACTAAGGGGGTCCCAAGCTGGGACGGCAGGACGGTAACCACAACTCAAGGTCTTCAGGCTTCAGGTGACATATCCCTTTCTGATGTTGGGTCCCTGCTGTGCTTAACGTTCACTTAGTAAACCTTTGACCCATGTTTGCTGACCCTGTAGTATGCGTGTCACAGAGGTGCCACTGCAGCCACCATGAAGACACCCTTTACACCATCACACAGAGCATTTTAGCTCAGCACATGAGAAACACCTAAAATCCCTCTGATTAGTTGATATGAAGGAGACAGGAGACAGGAAGGCTGAAATTTGCCAGGGATGGAACTGCCATCATGAAAGAGCAGTTGGAGAGCTGGATGGAGATGAGGACGTCTGGACCATTTTGCTCCCTTTTCGGGGGCAAATTTACCTTATTAACTCCGCCTTGACGTTTATCACTCTCATGGCCTCCAAAGCAGTACTTCTCTACCAGGAGTGATTTTGCCCATGAAGGGACATTTTTGTGTTACTTTCTGATTGCAGGATTGTACTGAGATGGCACAAGGTAGCTCAAACTTATTTGATTACATTTTCATAAATCCTCATAACTCTTACAAAGTGATCCCTGTTTTGCAGATGAAGAGACTGAGGTTCAGAGTGGTGATGTGACTTGTCCGGGATAATGTGTGTTAGAGCCGCATTACAACTCAGATTTGCCTAATCCCATGTGCTAGTCATTCCCCCCAGCTGCTGTAAATTTTAGCTATTAAACTATGATGGTTGGGCCCTCTATCACTAAATTACATTCAAGAGAACGCCACACCTGGCATTTACATCATACATTGGCAGTAAGAAGAGGACCCTAATTGAGTAAGGAAGCTATCTTGGTAACTTCTGCTGTGTATCAAATTAACTCAAAACATAATGATGTAGAATACCACTCTTATTTGCTCATGATTTTGTAGGTCAGGAATTTGTGAAGTGCTCAACTGGGCAGTTCTTGCTTGGAGGTTCTCATGCAGCTGCAGTCAGATGTTGGCTGAGACTGCAGTCATCTGAAGGCTCCACTGGGCTGGTCATCCACTCAGGATGGCTTCACTCCATGGCTGGTGGCTGGTGCTGGGAGCTCAGCTGGGTGTGAACCAGAAAACCTGCACATAGGCTCTTAAGCAGTAGTTCCAAACCAGGAGTGATTTTGCCCCTGAAGGAACATTTTTGTCTATCACCACTGGGATGTGATTAACAGCTGGTGGGTGCTTCCAAATATCCTGAAATGCACATGACATTGCACATAACTTATTTGATTACAAATAAGTAACAACAAAAAATTAACCACCCCAAATGTGCATAGTGCTGAGGCTGAGAAGCCCTGTTTTAGAGCATGGTGGTCTTACATCAGGGCTGGCTTCCCCTGAGTGAATTCCCAAGAGAACCAGGGGAAACCTGCATGTCCTTTTACAACCCAGCCTCAGAGGTCACAAAGCATCAGTTCTGTGTACTTTACTTGTCAAAGAAGTCACAAACCTGCCTAGATTCAAGGGGAGAGGTTGTGTACCCCACCCGTCACTGAGAAGAGCGTCAAAAAATTTGTGGTCACCACTAAAGGAGGTAACAGGAACCAGCATGGTGGGAAGCAGGTGGGGCCATAGGACCACCAGGGGGCGTTGTCCTCTGGGCACCTTCTCAGCTGGGTGCTGGCCAATGCTGTCACTGGAGCAGCTGCTGTGACTGACCCTGAAGCCTTGTCAAGAAACCCTATGCCCCACACCCTTCATCACAGCACTACGGGGGCTTCTCTGGACTAGCAGGAAAACTGAGAGTGGGACTCTGCATTTGACTGTCTTTCTACTTTCTTTTTCCTTCTATCCAGTTAAACCCTGCCCACCTCCTCAGCAGTTTGACAGCTGCGGTCTGACTCGCACTGTAACTTCACCTACTTCTGGACACCTAGGCGCTTCATTAATACGATTCTTTTATTATTGGCTTGGGCAGGGGAATCTGTCATTAGTGATTTAATCTCCACAAGGCATTCCTCCCTAATTGCTAGTCACGGATGATAATTAGCAACTGATCATTATTCCTGATAATTAACAAGCTAATACTTAGAGGTAATGGCACCCGGGCAATCATCTTAAAAAGCTCAAAGCTGCCATGCTTCTGGGCCCCAATCTCTCTCCAGAGGGACCTGTTGACCTGGTATGTCGGTGTCTCTAACCCAGAAGTTAGCTGGAGCCCTGCATTCTTTTTTTTTTTTTTTTTTTTTTTTCCCAGAAGTAAGACAGGATTTATTTACAGAAAAGAATACAAAAACACCAAAGCTCCTGGCAGAGAGAACCCAGGTGGGGGTGCAGGGGGGAAGCTCTCTCCCCCCTTTTCTCTGTCTCTCTCGGGCTCTTTGGTCTATATAGTTGCATGGTGTCTTCTGTAGTTACATTTAGCCAGAACTCAGTTGTTACTTTTAGTGGGCATGGGTTCTCTGTAGTTACCTACCAGAACTTACTTGCAAATGAATGGCTGCAACCCTTTTCATTCCCAGGCCTCAGAAACTTACATGAAATTCACCAGGCCTAGGAAATGGGGCATTCCCTATTCAGCCTCAAGTGCAAGGATAGGGAGACCTAAGGTGCTGGTGTCTCCCCAGCAGTTGTCTGGCCCCTCTGGCTACTGGTGCCTCCTACAGGCCCCCTGCCTACCCTCCAGCCCGCTGTTTCCTCTGCAGGCTGCCGCCGCACCAACACCGCCACAGCAGAGGGAGCAGGTAAGCCCTGCATTCTTGTCCACAAGGACAGTGATGGGAGAATTGATTACTCTAATATTTGATTTAGTTTGATTTCTTGGTTATAGAAGCAACACCATCATAAAGGGCTCTGCACAGTGCCTACTAGCTGATTGATATTTAGTCAATAGTATTCCTTATTTATAAATAAATATCATTACATAACAGAAGTGTAAATATAATTTTGTAATGAATAAGATTATTTTTCACCCCATGTGGCAGTCTACCCTGGAAAGGGGTAAGACTTTCTACTGTTCCTGAGCACATTCTGGAATCTAGACTTTAGGGTCTGCTGTTGTAGAGTTTGGCAGGCAAGGTCACCTTCAGCCTCTCCTTTGATTTCTTGCTTTTGTAGATTCAGATCCAATCTCCTACCCCTTTCATCTTTCCAAATCTCCAAGACTTGAATCTTTTTCATCTTTCTGCCATGCTTACCATTAAAAGTGGCTGCTCAGCTGTGGCGCAGGCAGCCACCGCCGCATTTTAGAAGCTCTGATCTGTCTTTTTGCAAAAAGCAGGGGCTTAGCCCATTGTTGCTAAATAATACTAATGGCTTAGACCAGGATCTTGAATTACGTTTTTGTCAAAGCACAGTCATTTCTGCTGC
Source organism: Loris lydekkerianus (assembly GCA_963574355.1). Classification (NCBI taxonomy): domain Eukaryota; kingdom Metazoa; phylum Chordata; class Mammalia; order Primates; family Lorisidae; genus Loris; species Loris lydekkerianus. The sequence goes on from CAUYPK010004707.1 coordinate 91,036, forward strand.
TGTGTTTAATCACCTCACCTCAGCAATTTCTGTGCAGAGAGCCGGGAAGGGATTGTTATTCTTCACAAGTGGTAATAGGGTTCCCAAAGTGGGTTCCACAGAACTTCATGTCATTTTGTGATCAAATAAGTTTGGAAACTACTAGAATAGCAAAACCAAACAGGCTTTGCCAGCCTTTAACATAATGTGCAATGTGGTTCTTAAAGAGCTGAATGTAGTGCTTCCCAAACTGTTTTTCACCAGAGAGTCCTTTTATCTAGAATATTCTATAGAGCTGTTGCTTCATGGAACCCACTTTGGACACACTCATGGGAGTGGTCTGAAGGGCTTGGGAATGAGGCAAGGTGAGGTTCAAACACAGGCACCACCGCTTGCTCACTGAGTGGTCTTGTGCAAGGTCCTTAACCTGTCTTGTCCTGGTTTGCTTACCTGTAAATGGGGACGGTGATAGAATCGTAGGGATAAGAGAGTGACGCGCTTAGCAGTAGCCAACAGCAGCAAACTTGCGATTCAGTATACTTTAGATATTATTATTCTCTTCCTCTGTGTCATCTGGGAGAAAAATGGGCTTCAGAAAGTGTCTTGGTCCAGTTCGTGTTGCTAGAACAGAACATCTAAGACTGGGTGATTGATACAGAGGTTCATGTAGCTCACGATCCTGCAGGCTGAGAAGTTCAAGCGCACAGCCCTGGCTTCTTCCAGCAAGGGCTTTCATGCAGAGAAGATCAAAGGGGAACTGAGGAGACATGAGGGATGCCCTGGCTTTATACCAGGCCCCTCTCACGGGAACTCATTTGGTCCTTGAACTAATCCAGTCTTCGGGAGGCAGAATCTCACTCGCGGCCACCAGCGCAGCCCCAACAGTTCCCCACAGCACCACGCTGGGGGGCAAATTTCGACAAGATCTTTGGTGGGGACAAACCAACCACATCCAAACCGTACCAGAGAGGCTGATTTTTCAACATTACGCAGACATTTGGCGGCATGCCTACGTTATAAAATCCGGTTTTCCTGGCTCCCAGTTCACGGCACTTTGCATCATACCACCCCCTCGTTCTCCTCTGCTTCCTTCACTGCCGCTAACCATCCTTGGAGTTCCAATTCCATTGCCTCCAGCGGATGTTGGGGTTTGTGAGCCTCTCATGGAAGTGAAAATGCTAAGCTATTATGTAATAAAAACCTTAATATCACTACAACATCACTACTACTTCCCACCAACCTGCGGCAGCCTTCTCCTGGGGCTCTGCGTGGGACCTGGCTGCTCCAGGCAGCTTGCCCTGCCACCCACTCCTTGGACAGGCTTCTGCCCATCCTGATGCTGCCCCACCTTGCTCATCTTCCCAGCTTGTGAACTCTGCTAGCACCAGTGGCCCTGAAGCTGTTGTGTCTTCCACAGCAGCCAGCACAGCGCTTGTGGTGCTTTATTGGATACTTGTGTTAGATGCAAGCCCCACCATACCCCCGCTGCGTGGAGAGTGATTTGGCTGGGTGGGGAGGGCTGGCTGTTTGACATTGCATTTCTCCCTTCTTTGTCACAAGCAAGGCAGGAAGACTTGTCATGGCTTAAACCTTGCTCCAGCCTTGCAAACACGGTGAACACATGCTATCACATGTCCCCAGGAACCCGTGTGTGGCTTACTCTGCAGATCAATCAACTCTCCCACAGTCAGCTCCTGGGGCAGGGCTGGCACTGTGGAACCAGAGTCAGGATGGCCACAACTCCTTCTCGCAAAATCACTGACCTCTCCCACTTACTCCCACCCCATAGCAACCCCAGACTTTGCAGATGAACCTGGATTCTGTGCCTTTTCAGCTATCTCAATATCTGCTTGTGCTTGGGGGCTCAGCTGGGTCAGTGGGTAGGGCCCTGGGACACTACTGAGGCTTGAGCTTGGGGGACCCCACCAAGGCACTGCCAATCTCTTTCCTGAACATCATTAACATCTTATTTTGAAATTTCTGACTTTGCTATATTTCAAGGGGCCAGGAAGGTACTGACAGCATGACAACCTGTGACCATGACTGGCTTGGGTGCGACACCCTGTTTGAGTTGCCCCAGGCTCCATGCTCTTCCAGAGATGGCTCTGCCTGCCCCCCACACCCCCGGTTAGGTGACCCCTTCTGGGTTCTCCCCACATCTGGGCTTCCCCACAACAGCAGTGATGCCATCACCTGTTTGCTTGTCACAGGCAGACCACTCACAAGGACCCCGTTAAGATGCAGGCTCTGACTTAGAAAGTGAGAGGGGCCAGAGAGTCCCCTGTCCTAAGAAGCACCCTTGATGCTGATGTTGCTGGTCCATGGACCACGCTTGGAGTAGCGAAGATCAATTTTTCTCATTAGAATCACCTGGGAGTATGTTTACACATGCCATTGCCTGGGCCCCACTTGAATCGGTGTTATCAGAGTCTCTTGCAGTGGTGCCCGGGAACCGGGGATACTTAGACACTCCCGAGGTGCCTGTAGCTGGTGGCCAGAATGCAAAAGTGCTGAGGTAGGCCATGACTCTGCGGGGGCTGGCCTCCACCTGTCTCAGCCCCTACTGTGGCCCAGCATCTGGCTCTGGCAGGCGTCAGTGGATGTGTTCATGGCCAAGTGGCACAGACTCAGCTGCTCTCCGGCTGGTTTCAGAGCTGGCTCCTGCCAATATCATGAGCTGGGCAGGCTAGGGTCAGGCCATTTTGGATTAGGTGGATTTAGGAGGCTGTCACACTGAGACTGCTGTGTAGCTTCTTTACTTGTGTGGACCCAGTCCGACAAATAGTTACAGTCATGTGAGGAAGACACCTTCCCCTGAGAAGTCCTCCCCACACCTCTGCCTCTTCCCAGGGCTGCTGTCCCCTCCCGTTTGGGGCCCACTGCTCTCTCAGGCTGTGTTTTAGCTTCAGAATCCTTCTCAACACAGAGAAGCCCACCCAGCACAGTTCTCTGCTCCATGTTTCCTCTCTGCTTCCTGGGCAGGTCTTAACCACAGCTCTCGCTGGGCTGCATTTCTTCAAGATGGGGTCTCTTCAAGGGCAAGGGTAGTGTCATGCTCATTCTTGTGTCTCCAATGTCTGGCATGATGGGTTGCTGAATGAATGAATGGATGGTAGTACCCAGCAAGAGGGACACCCAGAGAGGACAAGGGGGCCCTTGCAGTGACATGCCAAGAAAGCTGTGCACCCCTGGAGGAGGAAGAAGGCGGCACTTGTGTCCCAGTAGCCGGGCATCCAGGTAGTTCCTTTATCTGTCTGTTGAGCCAGGCAGGCTGAGTTGAGTTACTGGCTTCTCATCTTGGTCTTCTCAGAGCTAAGGCCACTGTCCCCTGCTCACCCTCCCCAGATTCCCCTCCGTGTTGGTGGGACCACGGCTGCTGGCCTCCCAGCATCCATCTGGGAAGATGAGCGCCTGTGGGAGGAAGGCCCTGACCCTGCTGAGCAGCGTCTTTGCCGTCTGTGGCCTGGGCCTCCTGGGCATCGCGGTCAGCACTGACTATTGGCTGTACCTGGAGGAGGGCGTGGTCCTGCCCCAGAACCAGAGCACAGAGATCAAGATGTCCCTGCACTCAGGCCTCTGGCGGGTCTGCTTCCTCACAGGTAAGGGCACCCCCACCCCAGGATCGCCTGCCCCGAGAGATCCCTCCCTGGGAAGAGACGGCCAAGAGATGCTGGAAGGAGCCAATTCACCACGGACCATCCCCATAAACTCTGGGTGCTGCTCCCTGCAAGTACCGGTACCCTATTGCAAACTTCAGCCCTGAACCGCCATGTCCAACTGAGCAAGTCCTTTCGCCTCCCAGGTCTTCCCTCCTGCCTTCCCTGTACTCTGCTCCCACAACACAAAGACAACAATGACATTGCCTGGGTCTCAAGTGCTCCCACACACTTTAGCTCATTGAACTATTAATCCCATGTCATCTTCCAAACAACACTGCGAGACAGGACTTGTTATTATTTCCACTTCACAAAGGAGGACATGAAGATGTGGGGAGGTTAAGTACATCTTCTCAACTCAGTGTCCTTGCATCCAGTAGTTTGCAGGATGGGAGATACTTAGCAGTTCTCTATTCCTCGGTCCATGAAACAGCACAGAGAAAACACAAACGCAGGTCCCTTCAGCTCTGCAGCAGGGTCCAGCCTTTAACCCACCTATCTAGACCCCCTTTCTACTTGCTAGGCCTTCTCAGGGACCCTTGGAGTTCTCACTCTAAGAGCTGTGACCCTTATGCCTTCACCATGGCCTAGGACCACCCTGCTGAAGAAAAGCATCTCCGGGTCATGAGAGACCATCTGAAAGCCTGGGCTGCCACAGTGTTGGTCACAGGGCTTTTCCTGGTAGGGCACCGTAACCTTTCTGCATGTTGTGAAGAGCCAGGATTTGGTTCTCCCAGATTTGCTTCCTCAAGCTTGAGGGTAGAGCTTTGGGGGATCAGGTGGTAGTTGGTTCCTAACAGAATTTAGCAGGGAGGACATCTAGAGGCCTGGCCTCCCGGTCACTGTGGAGTATGCCTTGGGAATGGCATCCAATTCTGACTTCCCCCATTGCCCCAGACTGTGTGACATCAGCTCCTGCTTAAATCTGAAGCAAAGTTGGAAGTCACGAGGAGCTGGTTTCCAAACTGGTTATCAAGGCATTTGGGGTTCTGCTCCGTGACACCTCCACTGGTACACTGTTGATTCTAAGGTGGCCATCTGCCATCATCAGCCCCATCTGTCCAAAAGCAATGAGACAGCCCTGGTGTTGGATCAGCAAGGAGAGTTTGCAGGGCTGACCTCTTTCCATGTGACTCCCAGTGGCTGGGTCCGTCCTCATGGAGCTGCTCCTCCAGGAAGTATTTGACGTCAGGACATGCTTCCACCTCTGCTGTGGGCCACCAACCAGGGGTAGGACCTCCCTAGAGTTTAGATCCAGCCCAGGTGCAAGACACAGTGGGTCCAAGATCCTAGAAGCATCTGGAAATACTATTTCGATGGGCTCATCTCAAATCCATGTTCAGGAAGGACCTGAAAATGTAAATGATTCTTGTCTCCACAGGTGAGGAGCGAGGACGCTGCTTCACCATTGAATATGTGATGCCCATGAACTCCCAGCTGACATCAGAGTCCACAGTCAACGTTCTAAGTAGGTGCTTTGAACTTGGCACCTGGGCCACTGGCTGCACAGAGAGGAGCAGGGCAGAGGGAAGGGTCAGGGTTGCCAGCATACTTCTCCAGAGCTAATGCCCTGAGGCCCAGAAGGCTGTGTGCTGGCCTGGCTTCACTAGCTTGCTCTGCACATGAATTTTCCAGGGGCAGAGATGGGTTGCTGGGGTCACTAACTATAGTGACCAAAGCAAGTAAGAGGTTTTCATGCCCAGGGAAGCAAACTCTCTGGACCCCAGCGAGACTGACTGCTTGGCCCTGGCCTTACCAGAGTTGGCTCTGGACCCAGAGTGAGCCTCCAATACTGACGGGCGATTTTGATACAAATCACGTGCAGTTAACGAAGACTCCTGGGGTTTGAGGTCTTAGTCCTCAACAAGACAGCCCTCACTTCAGATGCCAGCTGCCAGTCGAGAGGTCCCCAGGCCACCTGCACATCTGATAAATTGGCTGCAAATGTGGGCACTCCCATGACTCCCTCATGTTTAGTAATTTGCTGGAAAGACTCAAGGACTCAGGAAAGCACTATACTTACCATTATAATTTTACTATAAAGCATGTAAATCAGGTCCAGCCAAAGAAGAGACACATGGGGCAAAGGCAGGGTGTGTCCCAAATGTAAAGCTTTATTTCCTTTCCTCATCAAGGCAGAACATGCCACATCCTAAAGCATTTGTGTGTTCATCAGTCAGGAAGATCCACCGAGCTTGGGTGTCCAGAGTTTTTATTGGGTTGTATTATGCAGGCATGATTGACTGAACTCAATCTCCAGTCCCTTCCCTCCCCCCAGAGGTCAGGCTCATGGCACCTGGCTCAAGACTCCCATCCTCTGATCACATGGTTGGCCTCTGAGTCACTGCATTAGCATAAGCCCAGGTGTGATCTCGGGACCTGGCATGCATAACAGACACTCTTGTCGGCTTAGGAAAGTATAAGAACTTAGAGGTTATCTCGGGAATCAGAGACAAAGATCAGATAAATTATTATACAACAGAACTGCTCCTTATGTAATCATAAGTAAGTCGAAGAGGATAGAGGTCAGTGACTATCCCCTGTGCCACCCAGAGCAGCCCCTTGCCCAGGGGAATGGTGGATCTCCCTGGGAGAGGAAGTGGGATGCAGTGACCAGGCCCTGCCACAGCCGCCACACTGCCAGCTGGTGTGGACTTCCAGGAGGGAAGTAGCTTAATGCTTGGAGAAGCCACTGAGACCCTGAATATGTGGGCACCTGAACTCAGGCTTCTGGCCACATCTCAGGGACAAAAGCCCTGCCAGAACTGGGAGGTCCCAGGCCACCCAATGGGGGATGGACCCTGGGAATTGGTGCAGATGTGGGGCTCTGAGGACGGGGGGTGGAGGCTCCCGGAGCACTGGCCTCTGGATGCTGAGAAGGGAGTAAGACCACTGGAGGCTGACAGGCCATCCTTTGTCCCTTAATTAGAGATGATTCGGTCAGCCACACCGTTCCCTCTGGTCAGCCTCTTCTTCATGTTCATTGGCTTTATCCTGAGCAACATCGGACACATCCGTCCCCACAGGACAATCCTGGCCTTTGTCTCCGGCATCTTCTTTATTCTCTCAGGTAAGTTGCGTTTTCTTTTCATGGACTTTTGACATTTAGCTCCTCAACTAAGAAGTCCTGGTCAGCCCCCTAGTCCTAGCGGTACAGAGCGAGGGTTAAGTGTTTCCTACCACAAACTTCACAATAGAGCCAAGGCAGTAGCTGTGAGACACCTGAGGTTGTTCAGCAGGGGCGACAGGATCAGAAACGTAGGCTTGAGCTGGGCTCTCTGAAGTTGTTTCAATGATATTAATAATAAAAGGGGTTCATTTGAGGCAGCAGTGGTTCAAACATGAGTTAAGTACCAAGGAAGGTTTTGGTTACACCCATTTTCCTTTAACACTCATAGTTTGAGATGCCCCGGTTTTGTAAAATAATGCAGATGGGATTAAACCTGAACAGCTCAAAACACAGTAATTAATTTTGTCTTGATTCAATTACAGTTACTAATTGATGGGCCTGAGGCTGTCATGTGCACAGTGGCAGCAGGGTTGGGCACCCCCCGCCTCTTGATTGAAGGCCTGCCAAAATCTCACCAACTCTCTTTACCTCCTCCGCCTAAACACCTCAGGTCGCAGTGCTGTCAGACGGGCTGCACAGACCCTGAGCCACACTGGCAGACTCCATGATGAGGTGCACAGCTGGAGACAGGGATTGGGGGCCTTGGCTACCCCCCTGAGGGGGCTATTTTACTTCTCAGTGCTATGAAATCCACTTGCCAGCTGAGTGGTTCACATGAGTGTCACCTGGGCATCTTTTAAGAAAATACAGTGCCAGGGCACCAGGCCAGGCTAAGTGAATCAGGACGTCCAGGGCTGGCGCTCAGGCATGTGTCTGACAGGTGTGGTCAGGGGGCTGAGAAGCCCTGGCTCAGAAGGGAAGCTGGATAGGGAGCCTTCTTACCTGCAACCATCTGCTATCTAGAAGGTGCTGGGCTAAGCAGGGTCCTCAGGAGGAAACTCCTGTTCTCCTTTGAATTCCAAAATGAATGTACGGTCACCCGGAGGCGGGGGCTCTGTTCCTGGGCGGTGAGGGAGGTGGGGCTTCTGTGCTGAGCCCCCTGCTCCCCGCCCCTCGCAGGCCTCTCTCTCGTGGTGGGCCTGGTGCTGTACATCTCCAGCATCAACGACGAGGTGCTCAACAGGACTAAGGACCCAGAGACCTATTTCAACTACAAATACGGATGGTCCTTTGCCTTTGCTGCCATCTCTTTCCTTCTAACAGAGGTAACCCCTCCCACGGAGCCCTGCCAGGCTGGGGGGTGGGGCCGCTGAGCTGAGCCCCTGGGCCCCCCACTCCACTCCCCCTCTTCATCCCTCTCGCACTCCCATCGCTCTCGTACCTCCCCGGGTCCCCCCCCCAGCCGGGGCGGCGAGGCAGGCCCCACCGGAGCAACCCCGCCCCTTCTCGCTGCAGAGTGCCGGCGTGATGTCTGTGTACCTGTTCATGAAGAGGTACACCGCGGAGGACATGTACAGGCCCCACCCTGGCTTCTACCGTCCCCGGCTGAGCAACTGCTCCGACTACTCGGGCCAGTTCCTGCACCCGGACGCCTGGCTCCGGGGCCGCAGCCCCTCCGACATCTCCAGCGACGCCTCCCTGCAGATGAACAGCAACTACCCCGCCTTGCTCAAGTGCCCCGACTACGACCAGATGTCGTCTTCGCCCTGCTGAGCCTCGGCCGCCTCCCGCCCTGGACCGCGGACGGCCGGACGGCCCTCCCCCTCCTCCCCGGCCGCCCAGCGACCGGGTCGCGTCCCGCGCTGCCCCCGCGGCCCGGGAGGCCGGGGCGGTCGGGCAAGCTGATTGGCTGAGAGCACGGGGCAGCCCCACCCCTAGAATGCCAATCACAGCCGCAGCTCCAGGAAGCCGCAGCTGCCCGGTGGCCCCTGCCCGCTGTATATTGTTCCTGCCTCCCGACTCCATGCCCCCAGGCAAAGCCATCTCTGAGATGCCAGATTCCTTACACGGACGCAGCCGGACTCGTGCACTGGCCAACTGGCCTGGCCCTCACGTCCTCACGTTCCTGATCTCCTGGCCGACGCCATCGGGCCGAAGGGTGACTGATGTGGCGGTCTGGCTGGCCCAAGAATACCATGCAAGCAGTGTTCCTTCTGCCATCCTTTATCCTTTTTTTGTCACCTATGTCCCTCCATACAACACGTCTGCCTGTGCCCGCCCCTCCTCCCGCACAGGCTGTGAACCTGTCCTCTGTTTCTCACACCACAATCCAACAGGCCCAGGGTCCCAAGGGGCTAAGTGGTGGTGGTGGGGGGATCTGAGACCACGCTGATAAAGTCACAAAGAGGTGTTAATGGCTGAAGATATCTTAATATGTATGGCCCTTCGATAACATACTCCACAGGGGTCTGTAATGCCTTAACCCAGAGAAGTGATTCTGACAATGAGAATTTTAGAATTGGGCTAGTTTAAGTTCCTATTACCAAGTACTGCTTCTGGCCCCAGGGACACTATCCCTGCTTACCAGGGAGATGTTTCCAGACCAAGGCCCTACCTACAATCTAATCATGCAGACAGATGTCTATACCACCTAAGTAAAAGGCAGCTTTCAAGGTGGCTCCCTTGGGTTTGGAGCTAACTTTGGTGACACTTGGTGCATTTTGAGTCTAAATAAGGCAGGCGAGGAGTGATTTCAGCTGCTCTCCTGAGTATGCCTGTGAGCATTTGGGAGTTGCCAATTTAATCCTGACATAGGGGAGCACCTGCTTCCTGGGTATAGGATGTATGCAGACCTATCAGATGCCTCCAGAAGACCAGGCAGTGTGGCACCTGTTTCCCAGGTGGGAAACCTGAGTTAGAGACGTCTAATCACCTTCCCCGAAGTCCACAGGCAGCACACAGTGGGGCTGCCACAGCAAAGCGTGACTGTGATCTTGGTGGTCCTCCAGGCATCAGCTCAACTTGTACATTTTTTGATTTTGAGATGTTGAGTAGCGAAACACTGCTGTGCCCCTTTGTTGCCGATTTTGGCTATGCCGGCTTTTTCTTGCTCTAAGATACCATTAGTTTCGTCGCTTCCCAGCCTCTGGCTAAGACCAAGTGTAAGACGCCATTAGGTCCTGAGTGGGCACCACATGGGCTCTGGCACACAGTGCAGAAAGCCACACACCTGGTGCGTTAGCTCAGGCTGCCGAACAAACTACCACAAACTGGGTGGCTGATGTAACAAAAATTAATTTTCTCCCAGTTCTGAGGACCAAAGTCCAAGATCGGGTGTTGGCAGGATTGGTTTCTTCTGCGAACACTGCCTTTGGCTGACTGGTGGTGGCCTTCTAGCTACGGCCTCACTCTTCATGCCCCTGCACCCAGCTGCCTCTCAGTATATGCAAATTCTCTCTTCTAATAAGGATGCCAGTTACATTGCACCACAGCCCACCCAATTAATTAGATGATTCATTTTATTAATCACCCTTTAAAGGCCCTATCTCCAAGTCCACTCATATTCTGAAGTACAAGAGGCTAGGGCCCCAACATACGAATTTAGGGGAGGACACGATTCAGCCTACAAGTGGCAGGCTGATTTGCAGCTGGAATATTCCACATTTGTTTCACAGCATGGTAGAGGGGAAAGAGAAGAAAAACCAATTCTGGTCCCAGTTCAGCCACCAACTCACTGTGGATCCTGGGTCAACCCCCTTCTACGCAGAATTGTTTCTGGGCAAACACCCCATGCACCCACCACTCTGATGATTCAGTCTCATGCAGAAAGCTGTATACTGCATTTGTATGTGACTTGTCAGCCTTTGTCCGTGAACTGGTAGCAAGTTCAAGGCCTCAGCTTCCAACTCCTTTGGCACCCTTGCGATGACTGTTGTATTCTTTGGTTACTGTTTACAGAATAATACTGAAACCATGTTTTCCCTCAAAGCAGAGGAATCGGTTAGCATGCTTGGAGATGATTAGGTAGCAGTCCTGAACAGGACAATCGTTTAGATGTGCTCTTCTCCAATTCTTGTCAATGTAATTAGCTCCTAAGAGGCACTTTTCTCTCTCTAAGACACTTTCTCTGTCACTGCACCAGGCTTGTTTTTGTGCACGTGGAAAAAATAGAATCCACTCTTAAACACAAGCTGATTGTTGACTGTGACATTATTAGGATTGGCCTTTACCGGCCTGGATGCTGAACTGCTAATGAAAGAAAGAGCTCTTACCCTGGAACAGGCGGCTGCGCATATCTTAGAAACACGTCCTGGGCTACTTTCTCCCCTCATGGGAGATGGGTGAATGTATCAATAATTACACCACCTGTACAGTTTCCTTTCTGTCTGTAAAGCTATCCCAGAACAGGACCTTATCTGCAGCCTCACCCCAATCAAAAGATTTATATCCAACATTAAAGTGTAAAAATTCCACTCAAGCTATAAATTAGTCTCTTCCTCAACACAGTTTCTGATGTTTTGTTTCCTTAAGCACTGTTTAAAAATATTGTGAGGGCTCACAATTTTTTACCTTCAAGAAATGGGAGGGATAGAGTAATCAACCAAAGTGGCATGAATTGTGGGATAAAATGACTCAGGGTTACCAGTCTTTAAAGGGAACAACAATTCTGGCCAGGTGAGGTGGTTCATGAATGTATTCCCAGCAATTCACACCTGTAATCTCAGCACTTTGGGAGGCCGAGGCAGGAGGATCACTTGAGTTCAAGAGCAGCCAAGGCCATGTAGTAAGACTCTTTCTTAAAAAAAAAAAATTAAGAACGAAAAGAGAAGGGTGGCACCTGTGGCTCAAAGGAGTAGGGCGCCGGGCCCCATATGCTGGAGGTAGTGGGTTCAAACCCAGCCCTGGCCAAAAACTGCAAAAAAGAAAGAAAGAAAGAAAGAAAGAAAGAAAGAAAGAAAGAAAGAAAGAAAGGAGGAAACAATTCTGACATTGGTTCCCTCCCACCCATCTGGAATTCTCCACCCTCCTTCTTGCCCCGTGGGTGGGTCAGTGATGCTCCTGTACCCCCAGCACCATGAGAGGCCCTCAGAGAAATAGTCTGTCATCAAGGCAGCACACAGAGCTACGGAGGGGAGTTGGAATCAGATTCACATATGCCCCAGACTTATTTGAGATACCCTCAGAGGATCACATGGAGAAGAGCCCATGTTTGGGGCACCCAGACAATATCCCAAAGAATGTGGCATTTAGCTAAGAGATCAGATAGTTAGAGGACCCCAAGGAAGAACAAGATTTATGTATAATATATATTGAGTGCAAATGGCAAGCAGTAGCAGAAGGGAAAGAAAGAGGGAAGGAGGCAGAATTTTCTTCCTTTTTTTCTTTCTATTTTTCTTGTTTTGTTTTGTTGGCAGGCCTGGGCCAGGTTTGAACCCATCAGCTCTGGTGCATGTGGTGCCCAGCCAGGAAGGCAGAATTTCATTGCCTCTATCCTCAGATTGGTAGCAATTCCACATAGATCAAGATGCAACAGCATCAGAAGGAAGAGAAGGACTGTCTCTTCCTTATGTCTTTCCTAGAAACAAAGACAACTTCCCTGGAAGAAATCCCAGCATACTCAACCTCACTTTGATTGGCCAAAACTGGGTCACATGTTCCTCCCCAAACTACCATCTGGGGGAAGAGGGGTGACTATGTGCTCCAGTTATCTATTGACATATAACTACCCCAAAACTTGGTAGTTTAAGACAATGAGAATCACATCATGATTATTTCTGATAGTTCGGGGATTGGCTGGGCTCAGCAGGGTGGTTCTCACTCAGGATCTCTAGGAAGGTGGAATCAGGCAGTGGCTGTCATTTCGAAGGCTCCTTTGATCCCTTGTCTGACAATTGGTGCCCCCTTGGACTTCAGCTAAGTGTGTTGCTAGAATATCTATTCACTGCATCTTCATGAGGCCTGGTTTTTCTCATAGCATGACACCTGAGGAGAGGAGTTGTGGGCAAAGAGTGAGTGTTTTAAAAGACAGGCAGAAACTTCATTGCTTTTTTTAAAGTAGCCTTCAAAGTTACCCATTGTCATTTCCATCATAATCACCAGACTACCTAGACTTAAGGGGAGGGAGCACAGAATGCGCCATCTGAGATGTGAGGAAGGCACAAGAAATGGGATTTGGATTTGGAAAATACAACCTGGGCTCCCAGCCCAGAGATTCTGATGTTGCTCTGGGGTGGGGCCTGAAGGCCTGTTTCTCTAACAAGCTTCCAGGCAATATCAAGGCCATAACATGCTCTAGGTCCTGGGGATTATAGCTCCCTAGATGGTTCTAATGTGAAGCCAGGGTTGTGAATCACTGACCTAGACTTACTGGGATAAATTATCAGAGCTGAGGATAAGACCACCTTCTCTCAAGTCTGGTTGGGAAGTGACTTCCCAAACACCATGCAGGAAATGCCTCTGAGCGGGCAACTGAGGAGAGTGAGGCCTGCAGCATCCTCCTTGCTCCCTCCCAGCCCACATAGGCCTTTTCTCCTTAGACAAGGCTGTGCCATAAGTGAGATGCCATATGCATCTGCTCCTGAGCCCTTTTCCCGATGAGCTGGCAGTTACTGGGACACAGCTAGAGCCTGACCTTGAGAAAGACGGGGTGTCACTCAGCATTCTGGACCCAACATGCTCTCCACCCTGCTGTCAGGGACATGGGTGGACTTCTGGCCCTGAGCAGGGTTGTTGGATCCTCAGAAATAAACTTGCCGCCTCAGGGCTCTGACTATAGAGTTTAGACCTGTCTTTATCACTGGTCTTTGGAAAGCCCTTTTTGCATTCAGCAACTGTAAAAAGAACAAGGCTTGAAAGGTCTGAAGATTTTTGATCAGGCAATAAAGAGACCATGTATGATGATGTTGCCAGCGGACTGAATTTGGGCCCATTTTTATTTTAAATCCACCCACACTTGTACACCTCCCACTGTATTTCAGATACAATACAATCTGTGTGAAAACACTATCAAGTCTATTTTTAAAAATCTAAACACTATGTAAACTGTAAAGTCCTCCTTGAATTAAGTTATTTTAATTAACAAAATGGTGATGAGACTAAATCAAACAAACTATAGAAAAGGCAGTGGGTATCATCTAGTGAATCCACAGAAATTCCCAGCGCCCTGAACCATCAAGGTCAATTCCAAATGGAAGGTCAGTTCCTAGGCCTGGGATTCACCCAAGAATGGATTCTCCACCTTGAATGCAGACACAGTCTCTTGTGGATGTTGCCTTAGACACTGTGATTTCAGCTTCAACTCCAGCAGAAGGTCACCTCCAATATCATCATCACTTACATTCATGTAAAGTCTTTATTAGCGTTCTTGGCACATAGTAGGTGTTTTGCAAGCATTACCTCATTGAACTCCTTTTCTCTGAGACACACAGAGGTTTAGGGACTTGCTCATGACCACAGCTGGGTAATATTTGCAGTGGTTTGCCAGTCTTGTTTCAAGTGCACCCCCAAGCACTTGGCACCCACAATTGTAAATGCCCAGCATGGCAAAGGCACCTACTTCTGTCATCAGAGAAATAGTCCAGGTTCCTGTCCAAGGACAGATGGGGAAGGGAATGGTCTCACTAAGTGCAAAGCACAGTGACACATCTCTCCCTGGAGGCCTCTGCACAGTCATCCCAATTCCTTCTCTCCTATCTCTATAGATGATGCCAACCAATGTTGGAAACAGTTGCAGAACAATTCCAGATTTTCCTGACAGCTCAGCCAGTGGCGGAACCTCCCTACATGCTCGTTCTCTCGCTACTGGAGGGAGACTCATGGCACGAGCTTGGACTGACCATTGAGTGTGGGATTAAGGGTCAGCTTGCTACCCCGACACCCTGACACCTCTAAGCAAAGTGCTGGAAGAATCAGACTCACATGCTGGGGATGAGTCCATGTCAGACTATGGCCTCTGGATTATTTTTTCTGGCTGAATCCCAGGACATGGTGAAGAAAATGGCCAGTGGGCAGTCCATGGGAGGCAAGACCCTGACAGTCTGACGCCCGACAGCTGCAGTGGGGAAGAGTTCCCTTTATTCAACGAAACAGCTCCTATAGCACTGCACCTGTGCACTCCTGTGTCAGTGGCTGCGCAGAGTGCAGAGAAAAAGACTAGCGAGAGTGAATTTGACTCACGCCAAACTTAGATTCGAGAAGTGTCACCTTTTTTTTCTAAATCCAATGAAGTCTGGATTTGAGCCCCCACTCACCTGGGTAGTGGGAAATTCAGTGTTTCGAAGAGTTGCACAGAAATCAGGTGGGGAGGAGATGGTGGGGGCTGCCAGCTACCTGGAGATCACAGTCCAGCAGTGCAGGTGCCAGGATACTAACAAAGTCTGGACCTTGATGCTGGCTTCTAGTGTCCTCAGGAACACCAGGGTGACACACCTCAGACCCTGCTGGGGACCCTGATCTTGGGTATTCTAGGAACCCACCAACTGCACCCCTTGCTCATTTTCTTCCCAGGTGTGGGGACTGTCCCCAAGGGTTGCCTGCCCTCTCTGTCCCCCAAGGGCTCCTCTCACCTGTCCCCTGGGGAAGGGATTCCCTATGCTCCCTTGCTGAGTCCTTGCAAGCTTTCCTGGGTTGAGGGAAGAGGAGAGAGATGGGGAAAATGATCTGAAGTGTTCATAGTAATTTACCCTGCTGTCCTATTAATAATAGCTAAATTAGAACTACTATATTACTGTGGTTATTGCTACCATTCATTCTTTAGTACCTACTGTATGCCAGTCTCTATCCTGAGCTGTTTATTATGTGATTTCATTTTATTTGTTCAGAATCCCAGCGCAGGATCCAGGTTAATTTTTCTGTCCAGTTGGTGGAGCACAGCTGTCATGAGTCTCCACTGGCCTGGCTCTTGGTTTTTCTTTCATTCATTCATTCACTCATTCATTCCTTCCCCTCCCCTCTCCCATCCTGTGAACAACCATTCAGATGTATTCAATATCTATCTTTTTGTTTACAGGTGCTCCTTAAAATGAATATTGTGTCTTGGCATGCATATTTTAATTTCAATAAATGGCACTGCATCCTCTGTGGTTCTCTTTCCCACTTTTTCAGCCAGCACGGCTTCTGCGCTGCTCAGCTCTGCGCCCAGGACACAACGCATTGCTTTTCACCTCTGCCACCCATGCCCCCGTGGCTGCCCACTGCTAAACCCCAGTGAAAATCTCAGTGAGAAACCCCAAGAACTTGGGACCTGGAGGCCAGAGTCTGACATGAGCTCGTCTCTAGGATCTGATCCCAATTCCTCCAGCACTTGATGTAGGTCACCTTGTCACAAACACCCCACCACTCACAAAGCAAACAGCCTGGTGGCTCCCCTTACAGACCTTCGAGGCAGGGCAAGGGGTGGCCGGACTGCATCCCAGGCTATGCGGGACTTAATTTAACCAAACCCCTTCTCATCAGTCTACAGGGTGGAGGCAGCAGCCCACATCCCTGCACACGGAGCATGAACGCCCTGCATACCCATCTCCACCAAAACAGCCTAGAATTCCCCGACCTCAGACACCTGGGGCAATCCTTTGTTGTGGGTGCTGCCCCGTGTATTCCAGACGGTCAGCAGTATCCTTGGCCTCTTCCCAGTAGACGCCAAGAGGGCCCTCATCCTCTACTTAGGGCGACCAGAACCTCCAGTTACTGCCAAATGTCCTCTGGTGGGGGGTTAGCCTTAGGCTCCCTGCCTGTATTTTCTTGATCAGTCTAGCATGCTCCATCCTGCAGTCCCAGCAGCCCCAGGAGGGGAGATATTTCTGAGAAAAGGAAACTCAGAGAAGGTAAGTGACTTGCCTTCATTTCCAAAAACTAACGGAAGTCTCCAGGCCTTTCAAGAGCTCACAGTCGAGCACGTAGGACGTGCCATCCAACCTGAAAGTTTGAGCTGTCGGATGTGACAATTATGTGATTTGGAAGCCTGGAGGGAGGAGGGTGGTTCACACCCAGAGTAGCAGGCAGAGGAGCACACGGGTGGGGTGGGGTGGGGCTGTCCTTGAACTCACCTTTAGGGCATGAGAACTGAAGTCCAGATTGGTCTGACACTATCCTGCCAGGCTGCCCTCTACATGTCCATCTTAGAAAGTTCAGGAAATAAAGACAGTAGAGAGAAAGAAAGAAACCACAGTATCTTCACCATTCAAACGAGCCTACTATTTGTAGAAACACAGTTCATCATGAAAAACTCCAACCTCATTCATAAGTACAGAATACTTTTACGGTATGGTGTGTGCCCACATCACTCTTGATGCACCTGATCTTGTCTGATCTCAGAAGCTAAACAGGGTCAGTCCTGGTCAGTGCTTAGGTGGGAGAAGAGAGTTCAGTGAACTCCCCTGTACCCACCACACTGCTTCCCTAAGAGTCAACCCACATCCAACCCCCAAACAAATCCCAAACATGTACATCTGCAAAAAACAAGGATAATATACACTTAAAATATTCACAAAGATTTAATTTCATGAAATATCCGATTTGATGTTCAGATTTTCCCAGTTCTTATCTAAAACATGCACATGCATACATGCTTTCCAAGTTCCTCAAGATCCATATCCTGTCCTCACACTGTGATCCTTTCAGGTTCCTCACCTGTCTTTTTACCTGTGGGTCCTTCTTACCCCCTATCAACTGCCCCACAGAGTGCCACAGAGCCCAGATGTTTCTGACCGTCTGCACATAGCTTTGTTGAGTATCTTCTTCTGTTCCTTCTGTTTCCCGTGAATTGGTAGGTGGATCTAGAGACTCAAAGGGAGGCAGGTCTGATCCATTAGCAATAAGGCTCCTCAGGAGGCAGAGGACATCTGGCGGTCTTTCCCGTGTGCAGTCAATGGCCCAGGTTCAATATTTCACTAGGGGCTGCAAAATGCTGATGCTCTGACACCATTTTTTTTTTCTTAGGAGCTGGAATGCGGCTGTCTGGAGAAAATTCCTTCACCCACTGGTTTCTGTCCTCTGGCCTCATTCCATCCTGCACACACCTGGCCACAGGAAGGCACCCGTCCCCAGAAGATGGACACGTGGCTCGTTTCTACCAGCAACATCCACTAGCAACGTCCTGCCGGCCTCCTTCAGGAGCCACTCTGTCATCTTATCTTCATTTTCCCCACCAATGTCTGAGTCGTGGATATCTGTGCCATTGCTCTCTCTGAACCCCACGCTTTCCCTCTGCTCTGAGGCCACGAAACAACCACTTCACAAAGCTTGCAGTAAGAAGTTTGTCCTGTTTAAGTGGCTCAAGAATGGCCATTTTTCTGCCAGATTTTGGAGAGGCCCAAAGCAGGGCTAAAGGCCCTTCCCAGGCAGGTTTTGAGTTTGCCTCAGGACAAGGCGACATTGCCAGGAGCTGCCACCCCCGCGCAGAGAGGGGCCTTTCCAAGAGGCCTCCCCCAGCTGTGAGTCACCAGCCCCCAAGGCCCAAACCCCACAGAAAAAAATGCAAATGGATTCTGGTGAATAGAGAAGGAAAGCCACCTCCCTCCGTGTGGGAGAGGATGTCATAATATCAGGCTGTCGCCAAATTAACATTATTAAACAAATGCGCAAGAATAGCAGCCGTAATTATCCCGCACAGTAGCTTGATGTGCAGCTCCAGGCATTTGCCTTCTCCCCTAAACGCAGTGCTGTCGCTCCTCTGCTCCCACGGCCTTTCCTCCTTCCTCCTCTCCAAGATGCTGCAGAGAGAAGGGGACCCAAGCAAGCTACCAGAACCTCTTGGTTTCCTTGGGAAAAAATAAAATGATGGAAGCTAAGACTTCCTTGATACCTACTGAGTACCAGGCCCTTTCCATGTAGACCTTGATTTAATCCCTAGAACAACCTAATGAAGAGATGCTGCTGTCCCCATTGGACAGATTAGCAAACTGTGTAATTTACCGTATATACTCGAGTATATACGGTAACTCGCCTTATGGTCACTGGGCCTATAGATATGGGATTGGGTTTGAACAACCTGTGACTTGTGCCCTTTGCTCTTTGCCTTGTGACTCCTAATGTTCCTCTGACCAACATCTCCCCAGCCTCCCCCTCCACCCCTCCAGAGGCACCTCAAATCAAAGCACCTGCCTGCCGAGCCATGGCTTGTGAAGTCAGCTCTGTGTCTCCCTCCTTGTCACGGCCTGTCCCCAGGGCCAGGCTTGGGCCAGGATCTCTTGCAGGAGCACAGCGGAGGTGGGGTGGCAGAGGGATGGGGTGTTAGCAGTTGCTGGATGCCTGGCATGTTGGCTGCAGGACATGAGGTCATGGTAGGGAGGTGAGAGGTCCAGGAAGGGGGACACTCAAGCTCGAATCTGATCCTTGGGCCAGCTGGTCTGGCCAGATTGGCTACACAGTGGTGGAGCCTATAGGGGCCTGCCCTGGGGGCAGCAGCCTACTTCTCACACTGATGCAGATCAGTCCTCCTCTCTGAGCCTCCATCTCTTCATGATGTCAGGGATTATAAACAGAACGGATTTTACAAAGCATGCAAATAACAGGTACCATTTGTCCTCCGGCACATAGCTGCTGTGGACCTTCCTCTCCTCTGGCTGGAGCTGGGCATGGAGACCTCAGTGGCCAAGCCCAGATCCTGCTCGTTTGTCCTCAAGAAGCTCACAGCGGAGCAGAGAAGTTGCCAAGATGATGTCGGTGGCTCCTATTATCTCCATGTGAGGGACTCTTTCAGCCCCCACTGGGTCCCCTTCAGTGAAGGTCTTGATGCGCCGGCTCCTGGGAGGCTGTGGGCAGCTGCCCCTCAGTCTCCACCCCTTCCTCTGGGCATTGCCTCTGCAGCAGAGCCATGCTTTTCCCCATCCAGTGACTATTTAGGAACATAAAGTCCTGGCAATCTCGGGCTGACTTGGGTGACTCTGCTGGTCTGGTCTGCCTCCAGCATCCCCAGAAGCTGGGTGCAACCCCCACCAACTGCCCAGATCCGTGACAGTCCCCACTCCTGCCTGCAGCTCTTTCTCAGCGTCGCATCGCGAGGAACCGGCTGCAGCACAATATCACTCTAATTACATAATTGCTGATGGAGCAGCCCAGGGCTGCTTGTACATGAGCCCACATCCACAGGAATTGTAGGTGGCCGCAGGAACCTGAGCAGAGAATAGCTTTAGTTTTTTTTGTTGTTGTTGTTTGTTTGTTTTTTAATTTCAGGTTAATTACAATGAATTAGGTTACATCGTTTGCATTAGTTAGGTATAATTCCCTGTTGTAATTTTGTCCCCCTTCACAGTAGCTTCAAAGAAAGTGAAATACCTAGGAATATACCTAACAAAAGAGATGAAGAATCTCTACAAAGAGAATTATGAACCTATAAGAAAAGAAAGAGCAGAAGCCCTTAACAAATGGAAAAACATACTATATCCTTGGCTGGGAAGAATCAACATGGTTAAAATGTCTATACTACCCAAAGCAATCTACCGATTCAATGCAATCCCTATTAAATTACCAACAGCATACTTTGAAGAACTGGAAAAAATAGTTCTTTCTTTGGCATGGAACCAGAAAAAAACCCATATAGCCACGGATATTCTTAGTAATAAAAACAAAGCAGGAGGCATCATCTTACCAGACTTTAGGTTACATTACAAGTCAACGGTGATCAAAACAGCATGGTATTGGCACAAAAATAGGGACATAGACATGTGGAATGGAATAGAAAACTAAGACATGAAACCAGTGTCTTATCACCATCTGATCTTTGATACACCAAACAAAAGCATAGACTGAGGGAAAAAATCCCTATTCAATAAATGGTGTGGAAGAACTGGGTAACCATATGTAAAAGACTGAAGCTAGACCCACACCTTTCACCACTTACAAAACTTGACTCAAGAGAACAGCTTTAGTTCTAATCTGCTCCACGGCCCCCTCTGCTCTCTCTCTCTCTCCCCTTCTCTCCTCTTCCCATCTCTGGCCAAAAAAGCAGGCAAAGGACTCACACTAGGCCGATCATAGCATCACAGCCTGACCCACTGTGCCAGGCCCTAGGTCAGGCCCTTTGTGAACAGCCACATAAATTATGGTTCCCTGTCTCACAGAAGATTTCAAGGTGACTTGTCCAAGGTCACACAGCTAATGGGTGGTAAGAAGGGATTCAGTGTTTCTCACCTGGGGCTCTGAGGGGCCCTGGGACATCCATGGGGTGTGGAGCAGAGAAAGGCCCTGAGTGGGCGGTGCTCCCCATCTGCCACCCCACTTCAACAGTGGCGCCTGACATGCACTGATTTCACATGCCAGGAGGATGCCTTCCAGGGCCAGCATCTCAGGCAGCCCATGCTTCATGTCCCCAATGTCATATTGACTTTTCTACACGGAGGTGGCTCTGGAGTCAGACAGCTCCAAGTAGCTGACGTTCCCTGCACACAATTCTGTCTGCCTGAGTCACCTCAAGGTACTGCTCTGCCCTTAGAAATGACAAAAGTGAGTCCTGCCTCCCAGCTTCACATCTGAGTCACTGGTCCTCCCAGATTGGCCACCTCTTCTCCAGGCCAACCAAGTCCCCTTCCTGTCCCCATTTCTGTAGGGGCTATGACTCTGAGGTGTTTGCCATTCTAGGTCACTGCCCTTTGTGGAACCTCCAGATTGCAGAGTCCTTTTTTGCAATATAATTTGCAGAACTGATTTCTAAACTCCAGCCCTAAATGCTAGGGACTGTTACTTTCTTTAACATGGATATCAAGCATTTGTTCATTTTTTAAATTATTGTTGGGGATTCATTGCAGGTACAAGAAACCAGGTTACACTGATTGCATTTGTTAGGTGAAGTCCCTCTTATAATTGTGTCTTGCCCCCCAAAGGTGTGTCACACACGGAGACCCCACCCCCCTCCCTCCTTCCCTCTCTCTGCTCTTCCTTTCCCCCTACTCCCTCCCTCCTTCCCTCTCTCTGCTCTTCCTTTCCCCCAACCCCCACCATGTACTAGGTTATTAATTGTCCTCATATCAAAATTGAGTACATAGGATTCATGCTTTTCCATTCTAGTGATGCTTTACTAAGAATAACGTGTTCTATCCACTTCCATCCAGGTTAATACAAAAGATGTAAAGTCTCCATCTTTTTTAACGGCTGAATAGTATTCCATAGTGTACATATACCACAGCTTGATAATCCATTCCTAGGTTGGGGGGCATTTAGGCTGTTTCCACATTTTGGGGATTGTAAATTGAGCTGTGATAAACAATCTAGTGCAAATGTCCTTATGGTATAAGGATTTTTTTCCTTGTGGGTAGATGCCCAGAAATGAGATTGCAGGATCAAATGGGAGGTCTAGCTTGAGTGCTTTGAGGGGTCTCCATACTTCCTTCCAAAAAGGTTGTGACTCAGACCTGCAGTCAGATGCTCAGGTGCTCTGCTGCTGGGCAGCCCTCAAGCCGTCCACACCAGTCTGTACCTAGAAAACTGTACCCAGAACACTGGTCTAGGGAGCCCAAAGTCAATACTTTGCATTTACTTCTTTGTCAAATTGTGCATTTGTCCATTTGTTGTAGAAGTGGCACCTTCGAGGAATCATCTTTTTATTTTTTTCAAAATCCAAATGGTCTCCCAATTTTATAAGGACAAAAAGCTGACAACTCTGCCCTCTTATGGCCAATTTATTCCTCTTCGATATGTAACATTTCCTTGGACTAGAATGAGACAAGCTGCTTCCCTGCGTGGTTCTGACACAGCGCCACACGCATTTTCTTTTGCATAACTCCCATCTGCTCGTGGAAACGCAGAAGAAGAACGTGTGAGAAGGTGTCTGGCTCCTCAGCCCCAGTGCTGCTGCCCTAGAAAGCACGAGAAACTTCTGTCCCCAAAGAACCTCAAAAAGGTCTACGAACCAACCTCCATGCTTAATATTTTATTTCGAAACAGTTGGAAACCTATAGAAAAGTTGAAAGACCAGAACAAAGAACTTTTTCTAGAGTCTCCCAAGCTTTTACAATGCACCGTAATTTTTTCATAGCACTCCTAGGCCAAAAGAAATACGTAACAGTTCTCTGTATTAAATACATACAGTCCTTGATCCACAATGGCTCAACTTAATGATTTTTCTTTCTTTTTCTTTTTTTTTTTTTTTTTTGAGACAGAGTCTCACTATGTCACCCTAGGTAGAGTGCTGTGGTGTCACAGCTCACAGCAACCTCAAACTCTTGGGCTCAAGTGATTCTTTTGCCTCAGCCTCCCAAGTAGCTGGGACTACAGGCACCCGCCACAACACCCAGCTTTTTTTTGGTTGTTGTCATTGTTGTTTGGCAGGCCCCCGCTGGGCTTGAACCCACCAGCCCTGGTGTATGTGGCCAGTGCCCTACCCACTGAGCTACAGGCGCCGAGCCAACGTAACAATTTTTCATTATGATGGTGCCAGGAAACCCATATACATCCAGTAGAAACCATGCTCTTTCATAAGACATTCAGCATTTAATTATAAAACAGGCTCTGTATTAGATGATTTTGCCTGACTGATGTAATTGTTCTGAACACATTTAAGGCAGGCTGTGCTCAGTGATGATAACTAGGCGGGGAAGTGTTTCATGTGCATTTTCGACTTACTATGGATTTATCAGGATGCAACGCCATCTGGAGTTAGGGAGCCCCTATAATTAGGTCGCCTTACCTTGGTCCTCCTTCCATCCACAGGTGCCCCATGGGGGGAAGTCCCCGGCCCCCAGTGGATGGACATGTAGCTCACTTGCAATAGAAACACCCACTACCAACATTCTCCGGGCCTCCTTCAGAAGCCACCATCATCTTATTTTCACTTTCCCCATGAACCTCTGAGTCATGAATATTCCTGTTACTACAAGTTTTCCTGCAAAAAGTCTGCTCTGTTGGCCAGCACGGTGACTCATGCCTGTAATTCTAGTAACACTCTGGGGGGCCGAGGCAGGTGGATTGCTTGAGCTCAGGAGTGTGAGACCAGCCTGAGCAAGAGTGAGACCCCATCTGAGTAAAAATAGAAAACAATGAGCAGGACATTGTGGTGGGCACCTGTAGCCTCAGCTACTCGGGAGGCTGAGTCAGCAAGACAATCACTTAAGCCTAAGAGTTTGAGATTGCTGTGAACTTTGATGCCACAGCACTCTACCCAGGGCAACAAAGTGAAAATCTGTCTCAGATAAAAAAAAAAAAAAAAAAAAAAAAACAAAGAAAAGAAAAAGAAAAAGAAGAAGAAAGAAGAAGAAGTCTGCCCTGTTTAAATGGCTTGAGACTGGCCACTTCTTTGTCAGAATTTGGGGAGGCTCACAGCAGGGAGGCCATTCCCAGGGAGGCTTCCTAGCGCTAATCTGAGAGATGTTGCTGTGTTTCCTTCAAACATTGAAGTCCCCTGTGACGCCTCTGAGGGTTGACTGCAGGACTCCAGAGCACCTTCCGAGCACAGCTTGGGAGCTGTGGTCCGAGGCTAGTAAGCTGCTGACTCGATGTCCCATTACCTCTGAATACTTTAGCACGTATTTCCAGAAAGGAAGGACTGGCTCTACACAGCCCAACACACTCATCACCATCGGAGTCCACAGTGATGTGTCCAAATGCCACAGTGGAAGTCAGCAGAAAGGCCCACAGTGGACCAAGGCAGGGAGTGACCAACAGGATGAATGGGACTCTTTGTAGAGGTGGAGGACCCAGCGAAGCATCACTGGTGGAAGGGAGGGGTGCCTCTGTGCCCTGTCTTCACTAAGTTCTCATGACAACTCATAAAGCGGTGCTTGTTACCTGTTAGGTCAGGAAAGCAGCTCAGCCCCTGGCCACCACTAACGGGGATGGCAGGCTGTGTCCTGACAGCTGACCGCCTCCACGTGGCTTCAGTTAGTTTCTCAAATCCATGGGGCCACCCCAAAGACCCCATGTAGCTCCTACTCAGACCGGGGAGCAGCCCCAGGTCTGCTCAAAGCCCAGTCTGCTCCTCTCACCAGCGGTGTGGCTACCTGGGAGACTAATCTCAGCCTGAAGCCGACTTGTCTTACCTCTGCCTGGAACCTCTTTTGGCTCCATCTCCTCTGAAATGAAGTTTGAACTTGAAGTGGAAATGGGCACAGGGATGGAGCAGGACTCCCAGGCTACAGAATGGGATGCTAAGGAGGAAAGAAGCTTCCAGAATAGTGTCTGGTGTGGAGAGTCTAGCAAAGTGGTCAACAGATGTTTTGACTCAAGAGGCTGGGCAGGAGGCAGAGCCTAAGGAGGAGCCATGGGGTGGACCGGGGGCGCCAGGCAGGATGGACACGTGGGGGAGCCAGGAGGTTCCGCAGCTGACGGGGCAGGGGCAGGAGGAATTGGGGACAGGTGGAGCAGAGTCACTGAGCACAGGAGACCCCTCCTGGTCCCTCCTGGTGTCCTTGAGAGGCAGAAGAGGCAAGGGAAGGACTCTCTACAGTCTAGGGAGAGGAAAAAACGCTCTTCAGGACAATCTCAGGGAGGGCTGAGGGGCTGCCCAAGGGACTTGACACATAAATGAAGTCTTTTTTTTTGAGGCAGAGTCTCACTCTGTCACCCTGGGTAGAATGTTGTCACAGCTCACAGCAACCGCAAACTCCTCGGCTTAAGCGATTCTCTTGCCTCAGCCTCCCAAGTAGCTGGGACTACAGGTGCCCACAACTCCCGGTTATTTTTAAGAGATGGGGTCTCACTCTTGCTCAGGCTGATCTCAAACTCCTGAGCTCAGGCAATCCACCCACCTGGGTCTCCCAGAGTGCTGGGATTACAGAGAAGTCTTGACAGGAGGAGAAGCCGTTCCCTCACCGAGTCCTAGTGGCTGTCATTGGCACACACTCTAAGAGAGAAGAGGATTTCCACTGGGATAACAGCCCTGCAGCAGACTATATGTTTTGTCCCCCCCAAGTTCATACGATAAAATCCCAACTCCCAGGGGACATTATCAGGTGGAGGGGCCTTTGGGAGGTGACTAGGAGGTGAGGGCTCCATTTTCATGAATGGGATTAATGATTTTGTTAGAGAAACCCAGAGGTCCAGTGCCCTCTTCCTGTCACAGCAAAGATCCCTCCCCAGAACCACACAGCAACCAGACCTCTGACTTCTACCCTGCACAACTCTGAGAAACAACGTCTGTTGTTTAAAGCCAGCCAGTCTGTGGCACTCCGCTGTATCAGCCCTAATCCACAAGGACAAGCCCAAAGATGATTAAAATTCAATAGACCTTGAAAAGAAGCAGCATCAAAACCCCACTGCACTTCAAACACATTTACCTGAACATACAGAAAATTTTTAGCAAAAAAAAAAAATCTGCAAACCCCTCCCCCCAGGCCAGGCTCCCAAATGCCGGGCAGGTGTAGGGGTGGGGGAATGCTGCAATCAGGAGACTCCGGGTGATAATTAAGCTACAAACACGTGAGAAGGCGTTTCTTTTGGCCAGAGAACATTGTAGATTGCTCTGAAATTCCACCATCTCTCTAGCCAAGGAGAAGGAAAACCTGGAGACTCTAACAACCACCTCCCAGAGCTTTCACGCCAACAGACTCCAAGAGTGAAGGAGGCAGAGGGAAGGGATGGAGGAGAGCAGGCCCCAGGCACAGGGTGCGAGCCTGGGGGGTATAAGAATGGAAAATTTTAGCTGGCCCTAGACCAGGCATGTTACAAGGTGTCTACCCCACATGAGCCCCCTGTTCCAGGAAATGACCTGCCCAGGGCTCCAGAGAGCCCCATGTTCCAGGAAAAGGCCCGTCCAGGGCTCCAGATGGTCGCGATAGGGCTGGGGCAGCAGTTCTGAGAAAAACGAATACAAGGAATTATTCTACCCCGATAACTTGACTTGAGTTTAAACTTCTGTCATGTAAAGATAGAGTGGATCAATTTAAATGAACCAATAAGATTGTAACGCGCCATTCCTTCCCGCTTCTTCCCGCTTCTTCCAGAACCCTATAAAAAGAGCTCCCTTCTTGAGTTCAGGGTCGACTCCTCTGTCTCCTACATGAGATACGTGTCGGCCCCAGAGCTCTGGCTTTCCCTGAATAAAGCCTCGTGTGTTCTTGCGTCAAGTGTGGTCTCTCGTGAGTCCTTGGGCGCCACGCCGTCCCGAGATTTGAGTGAGGGTCTCCCTTCGGGGGTCTTTCAAAGCAACCAAATCCAAGCAAATATTTTATTCATCAAGACCAATACCTTATTCATCACTAATCATATCATGGTTCTTGAACTGTTGTGCTCACCCATTCAAACCTATTATGGCATAAATTCAGCAACTAAATACCCCCAACTTTGCAAGATTCACCTTTAAATTATGTAGCCTGAGCTTGAAATTGGAAAATATCCTCTTTTTACACATTACCAAGACTCCGTCTAGGTGGTGCCCCCCACTAGCTTTACTGCAATTGATCTAGTAGACTCTGCTCCATCAGTAGGTAATTCTGTTTTTCTTTTGCAGAAATTGACAGTCAACAACATTAAACAGACAGAACTGCCCTAATCTCTTGAGAGGGTGTAACAGGAGCAAGAGATAAACTTCCTACCCTTAGGACTTTACTATCTTTACAACAAAATCTGTAAGTGCTACAAGAATTCAAAGAAAAGAAACATTAGCATCAACACCAGGATACCAGGGAAAGTTTCAGAAGGACATGCACTCAGCTTTGATGTGCTTCAAAGCTAGTGTGGAAACTAAAATACATTTTTTTAAAATCTCCACAATAGAATCCAGGAAACAACTGTGTCTCATTTTCCCACCTGTAAGGTCTATTGGCATTCTGTCCTTGCGGGGCCTGGAAGGTATAATGGTAGGATGAAGAAAAGCCAATTGAGTAGTCAGGAGAGCTGGATTTCATTTTCAGGCCCTCTACTAACTCACAGTCCAACCTCTCAGAAGCCACTTAACATTTTTGAGTTGTATTCCCTAATCTGATAAATATGGGAGTTGGATAATATGATCATTCTCAGTGTTAAAAGTCTAGAAATCTAGCTTGCATCTTTTGCTTAAATCAAAAATATTTATAGATTTCCTTTTAAATTGGCACAAGCAAAATACAAAGGCAGTAAACCAATTTTAAAGCATGTATTGTGCCAGCATCTTTGCTCTGTTTGCATTTATTGCTCTGATGCATATTTATGCAATGTATACCACTCATAGAGACACTAAAAGAACACTTGATATAATACACATGGAAAAAGATGTATTGCAGACTTTCTATGCTTGCTCAGGGAAAAACCGTCTCATGTAACCTATTTTAGACTATATTGAGATGGAAAATGTTTTATTTCATAATATAAAGTTATTTTAATCTTTGATTAAGACAGAATGAGTCATAAAGGAATTCCATAAATTGATGAAGAAAGTTCACATTCACAAATAGAGTGGAAAATTCAATAGTAAAGGAAAATGGAATCACTGTCACCTGTTATAAGTCAATAAAGATATACTTGCATGTTATTTACTGATGTGCATCTTATATATTGAGATATCTAGTCATATCTATTCAAATTGGCAAAAAAATTGCTTTCAAGTTATCTTCCTAAAGGCACACCATGTTCAAACCTAGGAGGGGTCCAAGAAGGATGAGAGATACATGGCACAGACCTAGACCCAATCTCATCTTGTGGACTAACTCAGCTAAGTCCAGTAGAGATCAGCTAAATCCCAGCAGGTGCACGAATGCTTGAGTGAGAATAAGGGATTGTTATTTGCAGCTATTGACTTTTGTGATGGTTTATTATGCACCAGTAATGTAGAAGTGGCTAAGTAATAGATCGAGAAAATAAAGGAATAAAAATAATTCTTCATGTCTGAGCCAGTTACACATGTTATCCAAGTTCCATAGAGCTAGCTTCCCATGTGGAGACATCTCCACCAATCAGGGATGGAAACATGTGTCCAGGTTTTTTTTTTTTTTTTTTTTTTTTAGGGGGCAGGAGGGAGAAGAAAAATGTCATTTAATTATTTAAAAGCACATTTTAAGCAATTATGAAAATAAACCATAATAAAATTAATAAATGTTAGAAAAACTAGCCAGGTGTTGTAGCAGGCATCTATAGTCCCAGCTACTCAGGAGGCTGATGCAAGAGGATTGCTTGAGCCCAAGTGTTTGAGGTTGCTGTGAGCTATGGTGTCATAGCACTCTACCTAGGGTGACAGAGTGAGACTTTTCTTAAAAAACATAAAAATGAATAAAAGAAAATCAATTAAAGTAGCACTGGGTTAATATTAGGTATTTCTAAATGTGTATGAAAATGTTTCTATTTAGGACAATAAATATGCTATTTTAAAATACCTAAAATAATGTGCAGCAAAGTGAAAAGAAAGAATGTCTGGGTAAAAACACAAAGGAAAAAGGAAAGACTTCTTGCTATAGCAAAATGGTTTTGAATACTAAATCTCAGGGTAGGGGGCAATATGTGTGAAAAACGTCTCCCTTTATCTGATTTTATTTCATAGCCTAGTGGCCTACATAATATGGTTATAAAAGAGTAGGAAAATTTAAAATTATAGTCATGAGAACAAATCTATAACCAAAAAAGCCTATAAACTTTCTAGAGAAGAATTCTATATAGTCAATAAACAAATATGTAAAGATATGACTGAGTGCCACTATGTCTTTTTTATACTCATAACCTTCTCTCATTTTCTCTAGAGATGTTTGTTACTCACATTTTGGTCTCAGCCTAGAGTTAGATCTTTTGGTTCTGACATTTTGAATAACCTGCTTTGGAGTTGAGATTAGAGGAACATTCTTTTGAACTATAAACTACATATATTATTTATGCTTTTCTTAGCATTCCAAAAGGTCATGAAGGAGTCAACTAAGAAATAGAAGATCTAATTGGTCATTTGAGTCCTTAGATAATGAATTTTAAAATATGTCTTGCCCTATCATGAGCAAAAAAAAAAAAAAAAAAAAAAAAAAAAAAATAGAAAAGGAGTATAGGAGTCCAGAGTTTTCTATAAAAGAGCACACAGAAAAGACTCTGGGGTCTTTCTCTACATTTTGGCTTTCCTGCTTCAGTTAATCAAAATTCAATTCTCATAATTACTGAGGTTGCAACTTCCACTCAAATTCTTTCTGCCCCTTATGCATACCTAATCATTCACCAAAGCCCTTCTCTAACATACCTGTTGTATGTCCAATGCTGTCACCCTCACTCTGTCCTCATCTTCTCTCATTTGACCTATTTCAACAGGGTATTGTGGAAATTTACAAAAAAAATGGTCAAAATATTTTAAAGCAACTCTCAATAAAAGTGGAGTCCATTTTCCTATCCCTTGGGCTTATGATTTTCTGTTACCAAAAGTATGTGGCAGAAGTGTGTGGTATTGGTTTTGAGACATGATCTTAAGAACTTCCACTCTTCCATTCTTGGAAACTTGTTTCTATCATGTAATAAGCACAGGCTAACTAGCTAGATAATGAGAGACACATGGCTCAGTCATTCCATCACCCTAGCCTCAGCCAGCCAACCCTAAGGTAAAGAGCTACCCCGATCAACAGCAACTGATACCAATGCATGAGCAAGACAAGCAAAATAGCCACCCAACAGAGCACATTCCAGATTGCCTACTCAATAATGAGGTACAAACAAAATAGTTGTAATAGTTATTGTTTGTTCTGAGGTAGTTCACTACACAGCAAAATCTACATCCATTTATGTTAGCATATCACTTCCAATCTACTGGAAGTATCATGAAAATAGAGGTACAATAACATAAAAAAGCAAGAAATGGCACCAAATAAAGAATGCAAGAAATTATTGGGGGCTGAGGGTGGGGACAGTGTGGTAGAAAAATAAGAAAAATAATTTTAAAACCCTAAACTCATTCTCAGAACCTTTTGATTCCCATTGCCCTAGCTCTTGCTTGTCCTTCCTTTCTTCTCCCTAGATTTGAAATCAACTGCCTATTGGAAAGAAGACAAGTGAACTTTAGCATTTCAGAACTCACTGTCATAATGATATAGCACAAATGCGTAAAGTATATTTTTATGTGCCCAACTTAAGGCTAAGTACTTTATGCTTATGACTTCATTTACTCTTCAGAACCTTAAGTGATAGGTATAATCATCACCCTCATTTTACTAATGGAAACATTGAAGAATAAAGTCACTTTCTCAAGTTCACATCAGAAGGGCAGAAAAGTACTTTAACCTCTGGGGATCTGCCCCTGGAGCTAGTCCTCTTCATCATCCTGCTCCTTTCCCTCCCACGGTGCAATACTTGGCTGCAGCTCAGTAGCCACTGTCTGCTCTTCAGTTCCCACAAGCTACACCATTTCCAATTTTTCTCATGTGACTTTTTAATGTAACTATTATCCTCTGTAAGCATTAGGTACCAATTGCATTCCTCATCCTCATTTAGATGAGTGGGCTTCACAATTTAATTACCTGGGAGCTTTAAATATACTGATGCCTGGGTTCCAGCCCCAGAAATTCTGATTTAATTAGTTTGGAGTTTGGCCTAGACATTGAAAAATTTTAAAGTTCTCCAGGTGTTTCTAATGTACAGCCAAGGTTGAAAATAACTGCTAACAAGGAGTGATTTTTCATTTCCCCTCCCCTGTTTTAAATCTTCTGAAGAAGACCAGTACTTCATAAATCAAAAATAAAATCAAGTTACAGCAGAAGCACCAATATTTGGAGACAGAAAAGGAGGCTGCCTGTCTGACATGATTTTAGGTCCCTATCCAAAAATGCCAGTCACATACTCTGTGCTGCCTGAAATTCAAACAGTGGGAAAATTTAGCACTTATAGCACTGGAGTTTTCCATCACTGTCTTTAAAATACAAATAACCCCAGGGAGGGTAAACTCATTGGTGTATGTCATACAGCTGTGTGTCTTCATTTCCCAGATGACTCTCCACAGGACAGCAAGCTCAGATTGGGGTGTTGAGCAAAAGGAAGTCTGCTCGTTAGAGAAAGGGAAGCCTCTTTTTGGATCATGGGAGTTTGGGCCAAGGTAGGAACATGGCAAAGAAGTCTGCCGACTTCCTAAAGTGTGTGTAGCCGGCTGGGAGTGAGGACAGGAGCAAGCACGCTGGGGTAAGGTGTTGCAATATATAGAAGATTGCTAAATATTGCTCTTTAATTCATCCTACAGTCTAATAATGATACTTTTCCTTTTTTACCCCTCTTTTCAAACATCCGTTTGTTCACTTATTTATGAAAAGTACATGAAGTATCTGCAGTGTAACAAACACTATTGAAAATAAAAAAAGATTTCAGGATATATGCCCTCGAGGAACAGAAAATCTTAAACAACTTTCAATAATATTGTAATAAAACAAAGAAAATAGGATTGAATCTTATTCAGTTTTTAACATTCAGAAGCTGAAAACGAATATATAACTTTGGGTGGCCTGGAATTATTGTCAAATAACCTTTAAAAATTCATAGCAATTTCATATTTCACTGATTATTTTAAGTTCTGAAATGGGAACTAAATAGGTGAGAAACATGTCTCATTCTGAATTTAAGCAGTGACCTTGAAGAATTTACTTAGGCTTTTTGGGGGGAGGAGGTAACTGACAAAGTGTTTATGAAATACAAATCAATGTTAGAAACCAAAATTAAATTCATAACCTCAGAAACTTACCCTAGACTAATGGAAGGCTTGACAACTTCAGAAGAACACCAAAGGGATTTTTTTTCCTTTCATCTCAAGTATATATGAAACTAATGCTCCTAAAGAGAATGAAAGTATTGATTTCCACTCATTTGGTAAGACCTAATATGATCTATGATCTACCTTACAGTCAAGTAAACAGTGACAATGTTGATAGCATGTTGAAAAAAAGGCAAGCCAACAGTTCAAACAGAATTATTATACAGCACTAAGGAGCTGTATGTCTTCATAATCATAAGGATCATAGGGGTCAAAGAGGACCTCGGAACAGTTAGACAATTATAACAAACTGTTCCAGGCTTTCCTTAAATCCGACTTAATTAAAAATGTCTCTCCTAATTTGTTGCCATTTCTGAAACTCCTACTTATGCTTTGATATTCTTCAGAAGAAATGAGAATTTGAATTGCATTCAGACATTATGCTTTATCACTTCCAATCTCTTGGAAGTATCATGAAACTAGAGGTGCAATAACATAAAAAAGCAAGAAATGACACCAAATAAAGAATGCAAGAAATTATTGGGGGCTGAGGGTGGGGATGGTGTGATAGAAAAATAAGAAAAATAATTTTAAAATCCTAAAATCATTCTCAGAACATGTTCTCAGGTCTCTCGACAGCGTTAATTGATAAACTGTATAAAATATTATGCAGAATGGGAGAATAAAACATTAGAATTACAAAGTCATGGAATTATATCAACTATAGACTCAAGCAGTAGACATAGAAAATAATCCAATAATGAGCATCTTGTTTATACCCAGAAATAGTAGTGATGAGAGGATAATGAAAGACAAAAAAGCATTTATTTTTCTTAAGTCGATGGCTCATAAAACTCAGTGCAAGTTTTGGCTTGGTGCCTGTAGTTCAGTGGTTAGGGCGCCAGCCACATACACCGGGGCTGGCAGGTTCAAACCCAGCATCGGCCTGCTATAAAACAAAACAAAACAATGACAACTACAACAAAAAAATAGCCAGGTGTTGTGGCGGGCACCTGTAGTCCCAGCTACTTGGGAAGCTGAGGCAAAAG
This sequence comes from Loris lydekkerianus, assembly GCA_963574355.1. NCBI lineage: Eukaryota > Metazoa > Chordata > Mammalia > Primates > Lorisidae > Loris > Loris lydekkerianus. Next base: position 124,201 of record CAUYPK010004707.1, read on the forward strand.
AATCACTTAAGCCCAGAAGTTTGAGGTTGCTGTGAGCTGTGATGCCACAACACTCTACCAAGGATGACATAGTGAGACTCTGTCTTAAAAAACAAACAAACAAAAAACTCAGTGCAAGTTTCTATGTTGTCTGGAAGATGCCTCAAGATACTTGTTTCACCTTTTGCTCATCTGAAATAGAAATCTCTTTCCATTAGGATAGACCAAGTTTCAAGAGAGAAATATAATGGACCTACTATGAAACAAATCTTTATGTGTAATTTATTTGAGTTGGGAAAAGATGGGTACCTTGATTGCTGTTCATTCTTTGTGACTAAACTATGAACCTGGGCAAGTCTATTGTATTTCCTACTTTCCTTTTCAAATCCTCCCCAAATTCAAGTTTATGTTTGCAATAGTGTAAATGTCATATACCTCAAAGATTCATATATTAAAACCTAATTCTCCAATGTGTTGGGAAGTGACTATTTCATGAGGGAGGAGCCCTCCTGAATGAGATCAATGTTTGTTTGCCCCTTTGCCATGTGAGGACACAGGAATAAGCCATCATCTATGAAACTGAGAGCTCTCCTCAGACATTGAATCTGCTGGTAGCTTGATCTTGGACTTCTCAGCCTGTCGAATTGTGAGAAATAACTTTCTGTTGTTTAAAATTACCCAGTCTATTTTGTTACAGCAGTCCAAATAGACTAACACAGCACTGTTTTTCAAAAATGTATTAATTTTAGCAATTAAGAGAAGGCATTCACATTTGCATGGAACTAGAATGTATTGCCATATGGCAAAATTTTAAAGGCTCATAAAAGTACTTTGGTGGTCATAGGGGTCTCTACATATTAATGAAAAACATTTGAAAGAGTTTTCCTTTTCTAAGGGAGACAAATATAGATAAGCAACATTCTCTAAAATTCTTCTGACATGCAAATGTGAGTTGTGAATTTCTGCAGAAAAATTAAGTATGCAGAATTTCCTAAACTTGTTTGACCATGGAATCATTTTTTGAACAGAACATTTACTTGTCATAAATTCAAGGAAATGCTAAAAAAGATATTTTTATTCAGTGTCTCTAAATGTTGAATACTTTGGGGAAGGGATTTTAATTTTATTGTGTGACTATGTCAAAAATTTCTGAATTAAAAAAATGCCAACAATTTATATACAGCACCATTCTTTTTTTGTGAATTTAAAGATAAATTACAATGGCTAGTGCTATTCATTCTGCATCAGTTATTGAAATATTAAAATGGTCTCCATGAATCAGAAAATGGCTTTGAAGAATATCTAATACAAACTATGGGAAACATTGCTGATATCAACATTCAATAAAATAATACTTTACTTCCTAAAATAGGTTTTACAATGACCAGCTACACTTTTGAGTTCAATAATGAAATACTTTATTCATTCATGGGCATAGAAACTGTAAGAAATTACAACTGCCTTAATATGAAAAGCTATACATTGATAAATAATAAGAAAAATCTCTTGGTCTCAAACTGGTTTGAGTTTTTTTTTTTTTTTTTTTTTTTTTAAATCAGAGACATAAAAATTTAAAAAAACTACAAAAATTTTAGAAGTGATCAAGGAATACAGCAATGTCTCAGGCTACAAAATCAACACCCATAAATCTGTAGCCTTTATATATACCAACAACAACCAAGCCGAACAAACAGTCAAGGACTCTATTCCTTTCAAAGTAGTGCCAAAGAAGATGAAATATT
>CAUYPK010004709.1:0-31808 GCA_963574355.1 Loris lydekkerianus
TGGTAAAATTCTGACGTAAAGTCATCTGGTCCTGGGCTTTTCTTTTTAGGGAGATTTTGTATAGTTGATTCTATTTCAGAATAGAATAGGCCTGTTCAACATTTCCACTTGGTTCTGGCTAAGTCTTGGTAGGTGGCGTGCTTCCAGGTATTGTTTGATTTCTTTCAGATATTCATATTTGTGAGAGTAGAGTTTCTTGTACTATTCATTAAGGATTGTTTGAATTTCAGAGGAGTGTGTTGTTATTTCATTGTTCCCATTTCTGATTGACGAAATTAGAGATTTGACTCTTTTTTTCCTTGTTACGTTGTCCAAGGGTTTATCTATTTTATTGATCTTTTCAAAAAACCAACTTTTGGATTTATTGATCTGTTGTATAATTCTTTTGTTTTCAATTTTATTTAATTCTGCTCTGATTTTGGTTATTTCTTTTCTTCTACTGGGTTTGGGGTTGAAGTGTTCTTCTTTCTCCAGTTGTTTGAGATGTTCCATTAAGTTATTAACTTCCTCTCTTTCTGTTTTCTTGAGGAAGGTTTGCAGTGCTATAAATTTCCCTCTTAGGATTGCCTGTGCACTATCCCAGAGGTTCTGGTAATTCGAGTCTTGATTGTTGTTTTGTTCCAAAAATTTGGTGATTTCCTTCTTAATCTCATCTATAATGCATGTGTCCTTCAGCATAAGGTTGTTTAGCTTCCATGTTTTTGTATGGGTATGCAGGTTCCTGTTGTTATTTAGTTCAACTTTTATTCCGTGATGGTTTGACAAGATGCAAGGAATAATTTCTATTTTTCAAAATTTGCTGAGGTTATATTTGTGGCCTAGGAGGTGGTCGATTTTGGAGTATGTTCCGTGTGCTGATGAGAAGAATGTGTGTTCAGTTTTGTTGGGATGAAATGTTCTGTAGATGTCTGTTAAGTCCGACATCTGAAGATGTTGAATGGCTGAGTTTAAATCTAAAATTACTTTGCTTAGCTTCTTTTTGGAGGATTGATCCAGGACTGCTAAAGGGGTGTTAAAATCTTCAACTACTATGGAAGTGGAGGAAATCGAGTTGCTCATGTCTGTTAGAGTTTCTCTTATAAATAGAGGTGCGTTGTGTTTGGGTGCATAAATATTAATAATTGAGATCTCATCATATTGAGTATTACCTTTAACAAATATGAAGTGTCCACCCTTATCCTTAATTATTTTGGTTGGTTTAAAGCCTATTGTGTCTGCTAACAGGATTGCAATGCCTGCTTTATTCTGCTTTCCATTTGCCTGGAATATAGATGACCATCTCTTCACCTTGAGTCTGTATTTGTCTTTTAATGTAAGATGCGATTCTTGAATGCAGCAGATATCTGGCTTGAGTTTTTGCATCCAGTGAGCAACCTGTGCCTCTTTAGAGGACAATTTAAACCATTCACATTAATTGACAATATTGATAAGCCTTTCAAGAGTCCAGTGGACATTTTTAATCCTTTTGTGGCTGTGGAAGTGGGAATTTGATAAAACATTTTTGGGTTGGTTTATTTTTGTGGTAGAGGATTATGGTGGTCTTTAGAATGTCCTGGAGAGCTGGTTTAGTTGTGGCAAATTTCTTCAACATGTGAATGTTGTTGAAGTATTTAATTTCTTCATCATAAATGAAGCTCAGTTTACCTGGGTACAGGATCCTGGGTTGAAAGTTATTTTGTTTTAGGAGATTAAAAGTCGATGACCATACTCTCCTAGATTGAAAGGTTTCAGCAGAGAGATCTGCAGCAATTCTAATATTCTTCCCCTTGCAGGTAATGTTTTTTTTTTCGTCTGGCACCTTTCAGAATTTTCTCCTTCATAATAACTTTAGTGAAATTGATTATGATGTGTCTGGGGGATGTTTTATTCGGGTTGAGTTGTGCTTGAGTTCTGAAACTGTGTTCTGTCTGAATTTCGGAATCTCTTGGCATATCTGGAAAATTCTCCTTCATAATCTCATGGAGAAGAGACTCTGTGCCTTGTGAAGCCACTTCGTCACTTTTGGGGATCCCTATAAGGCGAATATTGCTTTTTTTCTAATTATCCCAGAGCTGTCTGAGAGAGTGGTCTGTTTTTGCTCTCCATTTCTCTTCTTCTTTGAGGGTTTGGGAGTGTTCGAAAGCTTTATCTTCAGTGTCAGAAATCCTTTCTTCTGCTTGCTCCATTCTGTTACTGAGGGATTCTACTGTGTTTCTCAGATCTTTGAGGGATGCAACTTCTTTTCTCAATGTTTCAAAGACTTTGGTCATTTGGTTTTTGAATCTGTTGAATTCTTGAGATAACTTTTGGAATTCTAATTCTATCTTGTTTGCTATTTAGATCCTGAATTCAATTTCTGACATGTCAGGTATTTGTTTGTGCATTGGGTCTTGTGCTGTTTCTACCCCATTGATCCTTGGGGGAGTTGATCTACTCTGATTATTCATATTGCCAGAGTTTTTCTGTTGATTTTGCCTCATGATTGTTTTTCATCATTGCCTCTGGCCATCCTCAGAGTTGGGGAGGTGTTTCTCCAAGATTAGACCTCAGCAGTATCACTCTATTGTTGCTGGATTTTTGTAGGGAGTGACCCTGTGTAGTTCCTGTGTGGCTGCTCTAGCTAGGGAGTTCTTGTTGTGGAAGCAGCTCTGGTGTGTGACGCACCTGGATCCAGCAACAGGCCTGGGGGTTGTGCGCACGGTTCTGGGAGTGCCTGGCGCCCAGTGACTTTGGCACAGAGACCCCCAAGGCTCCAGGAGTCTCTGGCCAGTAGAAGGGCTCTGTGCAGAGGCAGGGAGGGTTCCAGAGGGCACGCAGCTACCAGAGTCATTGGCCACATGAATGGGCTAGTGTGGAGGCTGGGAGGACACAGGAGGGAGGATGCAGGGTTGCCTGGCTCCTGCAGTTCCTAATTAGGTAATGTGGAGGCATGGTGGGTGCGGGTCACTGGTCGGGGTCGCTGCACAGCTCTTATGGAGGTCTGGGTGGCGCCAAACCCTGGAGTTTGAGGTTGCTATGAGCTGTGACGTCATGACACTCTACCCAGGGCAACAGCCCAAGGCTCCAGTGTGCCAAAATATTCTCAGTCTACCCCTAAGGATTAAGGCTGTAAGGCAGCTCACTCCCTGTCTTTAGGCTGCTCAGTCACTAGTTTACTTTGTCCTGCCCGATCCTTGCTCTGGGACCCTGAGGGTGGAGCTTGCCAGAGCAGTTCTTTCACAATGGCTTATTTTGCCCAGCTCAGTGGCTCATTCTGGGACACCAGACAATGCCCAACGTTGTCCACACTCCTGTTCAAGTTCTCCCCAAGGCAGCTCAACTGAGTGCCAAGTCCAAGAACACCAAAACAGTTTACAGGTAAGGCACTTCTGGTTTGCAGTCTCACTGCTGCTTGTACTCCCAGTTGCCTGCGTGATTAGGTTGATCGAACACACACAGCCACTTGCCAGTTTTCCACTGTTTTTGTCCTCCTTCTGGGGTCCAGAAGTCCCTTGCTGGCGCCCTGTATCCTCAAATTGATGATCATAGGCAGATCCCACCAGCCAGAGATGGCTGAAGTCTTGTCTCCCCAGACTCGCCATGCCCAGTTACAGGGAAGCTGTTACTCGGCCACCATCTTTAATCCAATCTCCTTTAATGCCAATTTTATCTGCAACTAAAATTGCAATCCCTCTTTTTTCTGGTATCCATTTGCCTGTATTATAGAGGTCCATCCCTTCACCCTGAGACTATTTTAATCCTTTAAGGTAAGATGAAATTCTTGTATACAGCAGATATCCAGTTTGAGTTTATGTATTCAGTCAGTCATCCTATGTCTCTTTGGAGGGTAATTTGATAGATTCGTATTGAGAGATTTGATAAGCCTTGTTGTGTTTGGGGTGTCGCGATTTTTCAATGGCCAGTGGACATTTTAAATACTTTCACCACTGTTGAAGTTGGCTGTTGTTCAAAAATTTCTGGGTGAGTTTACTTTGGAGGTGGATTATTGCACTGGTCATTGTGGAGGAATGGTCTGAAAATAACTTGGGGAGCTGGTTTAGTTATGACAAGTTCCTCAACATTTGTATATCATTAAATTATTTGATTTCTCCATCACAAATGAAACTCATTTTAGGTGGATACAGGATGTTGGGCAGGAAGGTTTTTTTTTTATTGTTCAAAAAAACATAGCTGTGTACATTAGTGCAATCAACGGTTACAATGTGCTGGTTTCATATACAATCTGAAATATTCTCATCGAAGTGTTCAACATAGCCTTCATGGCATTTTCCTAATTATTGTATGCAGACATTTGTATTCTGCCTTTTGTAAGTTTTGCCTGTACCTATGCTAGGATGCACCGTAGGTGTGGCCCAACCCATTACCCTCCCTCCACCCTCACCTCCACCCTCCCTTCCCCTCCCTTGGCCCTTTCCCTATATTCTTGTGCTATAGTTGGGTTATAGCCTTCATATGAAAGCTATAAATTAGCTTCCTAGTAGGGCTGAGTACATTGGATACGTTTTCTTCCATTCCTGAGACACTTTGCTAAGAAGAATATGTTCCAGCTCCATCCATCTTTCTTTAAGGCTGCATAATATTCCATGGTATATATGTACCACAATTTGCTAGTCCATTCGTGGGTCTGGCACTTGGGCTTCTTCCATGACTTAGCAATTATGAATTGGGCTGTAATAAACATTCTGGTACCAATGTCTTTGTTATATTGTGACTTTTGGTCTTCTGTGTATAAACCTAGTAAAGGAATTATAGGATCAAATCGCAGGTCTATTTTTAGGTCTCTAAGTATTCTCCAAACATCCTTCCAGAAGAAACATATTAGTATGCATTTCTATCAGCAGTGTAGAAGTGTGCCTTTTCAACTACATCCACTCCAACATCTCTGGTTTTGGGATTTTGTTGTGTGGGCTTCTGTTACTGGGGTAAGTGATATCTCAGAGTATTTTTGATTTGCATTTCTCTGATGATTAAGGATGATGAGCTTTCTTTCATGTGTTTGTAGATCATGCGTGTGTTTTAGAGAAGTTTCTCCTCATGTCTCTTGCCCACTGAGATGGGATCACTTGCTAATACATTGGAGTTCTCCATGGATTCTGGTTATTAAACCTTTACCGGAGGTATAACCTGCAAATATTTTCTCCCATTCTGAGGGCTGTCTGCTTGCTTTACTTATTGTGTTCTTGGCTGTGCAGGAGCTTTTTAGTTTGATTTCGTCCCAGTAGTGTATTATTGATACTGCTTCAATTGCCTGGGGAGTCCTCCTTATAAAATATTCAGCCATGCCAATTCCTTCAAGAATTTTCCCTGCACTTACTTCAAGTATTTTTATAGTTTCATGTCTTAAGTTTAAACGTTTTATCCAGTGAGATTCTATCTTAGTTAATGGTAAAAGATGTGGTTCCAGTTTCAGTTTTTTACAGATCGCCAGCCAGTTCACCTAGCACCATTTGTTAAATAGGAAATCTTTTCCCCCACTGAATGTTTTAATTGGCTTGTCAAATATCAAATAATGGTAAGTAGCTGGATTCATCTCTTGGTTCTTCATTGTGTTCCAGACATCTACTTCTCTGTTTTTGTGCCAGCACCATGCTGTTTAGATTACTGTTGATTTATAGTACAGTCTCGGGTTTGGTAGCGTGATTCCTCCTGCTTTGTTTTTATTGTGGAGTAATGTCTTGGATATTCGAGGGTTTTTTCTGATTCCATATAAAACGAAATACTTTTTTTTGAAGATTTTTAAAATATGACAATGGAGCTTTAATAAGAATTGCATTAAAATTGTATATTGCTTTGGGTAGTATAGACATTTTAACAATGTTGATTCTTGCCAGCCATGAGCATGGCATGTTTCTCTATTTGTTAACATCTTCAGCTATTTCTTTTCTTAAAGTTTCATAGTTCTCTTTGTAGAGATCTTTCATGTCCTTTGTTAGGTATACTCCCAAATATTTCATCTTATTTGGTACTACTGTGAAAGGAGTAGCGTCCTTGACTGTTTTTTCGGCTTGGTTATTGTTGGTGTATATACAGGCTACAGATTTATGGGTGTTGATTTTGTAGCCTGAGACATTGCTGTATTCCTTGATCACTTCTAAAAGTTTTGTAGTATAATCCCTAGTGTTTTCCAGATATACAATCATGTCATTTGTGAAAAGTCAAAGTTTGATCTCTTCTGACCCTATGTGGATACCCTTGATGGCCTTTTCTTTCCTAATTGCAATGTCTAAAACTTCCATTACAATGTTAATGAGCAATGGAGACAATGGACAACCTTGCCTGGTTCCTGATCTAAGTGGAAATGATTTCAATCTAACTCCATTCAGTACGATATTGGCTGTGGGTTTGTTGTAGATGGCCTATGTTAGTTTAAGAAATGTTTCTTCTATACCAATTTTTTAAAGTGTTCTGATCATGAAGGGGTGCTGGATATTATCAAAAACTTTTTCTGCATCAATTTAGAGAATCATATTGTCTTTATTTTTTAGATTGTTTATGTGCTGAATTACATTTTATAGATTTACATATATTAAACCAGCCTTGAGACCCTGGGATATATCCCTCTTGGTCATGGTGTATAATGTTTTTGATGTGTTGTTGGATTCTGTTTTTTAGTATCTTTTTCAGTATTTTTGCATCAATATTCATTAGTGATATTGGTCTATTTATTTTTTTTCTTGTGTCTTTCTCTGGCTTGGAGATCAAGATGATGTTTTCATCATAGAATGCGTTGGGTAATATTTCTTGTTTCTCTATATTTTGGAATAGGTTTAGTAATATAGGTAGAAGCTCTTCTTTAAAGGTTTGATAGAATTCTGATGGGAAGCCATCTGATCCTGGGTTTTTCTTTTCAGGGAGATTTTGTATAGTTGATTCTATTTCAGAACTTGATATAGGCCTGTTCAACATTTCCACTTCCTTCTGGCTAAGTCTTGATAGGTGGCGTACTTGCAGGTTTTGGTTGATTTCTTTCAGATTTTCTTATTTCAGATAGTAGAGTTTCTTGTAGTATTCGTTAAGGATTGTTTGAATTTCTGAGGGGTCTCTTGTTATTTTATCGTTACCATTTCTGATTGATGAAATTAGGGATTGTACTCTTTTTTTTTTTTCCTGGTTAGGTTAGCCAAAGGTTTATCCATTTTAGTGATCTTTACCAAAAAACAGCTTTTGGATTTATTGATCTGTTGTATAATTTTTTGTTTGTTTTCATTTTTATTTAATTTTGCTCTGATTTTGGTTATTTCTTTTCTTGTACTGGGTTTTGTGTTGGAATGTTCTTCCTTTTCCAGTTGCTTGAGATGTCCAATTAAGTTATTATTTTCTTCTCTTTTTGTTTTCTTGAGGAAGGCTTGCTGTGCTATAAATTTCCCTCTTAGGACTGCCTTTGTGATATCCCAGGGGTTCTGGTAACTCGTGTTTTTATTGTTGTTTTCTTCCAAAAATTTTGTGATTTCCTTCTTAATCTTGTATATAGCCCATCTATTCTTTAGCATAACGTTATTTAGCTTCTGTGTTTTTGTATGGGTATGCAGATTCCTGTTGTTATTGTGTTCAAGTTTTATTCCATGATGGTCTGAGACGATGCAAGTAGTAATTTGTATTTTTTAAAATTACTGACTTTATATTTGTGGCCTAAGATGTGGTCAATTTTGGAGTATGTTCTGTGGGCTCATTAGAAGAATGTGTATTCAGTATTGTTGGGATGATGTGTTCTATAGATGTTTGTTAAGTCCAGATGTTGCATGGTTAAGTTTACATCTAAGATTTCTTTGCTTAGTTTATTTTTGGTGTATGTATCCAGCACTGCTAAAGGGGTGATAAAATCTCCAACTGCTATTGAACTGGAGGAAATCAAGTTGCTCATGTGTGTTAGAGTTTCTCTTATAAATTGAGTTGCGCTCTGCTTGGGTGTATAAATATTAATAATTGATATCATCATATTGATTATTACCTTTAACAAATATGAAGTGTATATCCTTATCCTTCCTTGTTTTGGTTTGTTTAAAGCCTATTGTGTTTACAAATAGGATTGCAATGACTGCTTTTTTCTACCTTCCATTTGCCTGGAGAATATATGACCATCCTTTCACCTTGAGTCTGTATTTGTCTTTTAATGTAAGATGAGATTCTTCTATGCAGTAGATATCTGGCTTGAGTTTTTGTATCTAGTCAGTCAACCTGTGCCTCTTTGGAGGACAATTTAAACCACTCATATTAATTGAGAATATTGTTAAGCCTTTTGAGAGTCCAGTGAGCATTTTTAAACCTTTTGCGACTGTGTTAGTTGGAATTTGATCCAAAGTTTCTGGGTGGGTGTGCCTTTGTGGTGGAGTGTTATGCTGGTCTTTATGAAGGATGGGTCTGAGAATATACTGGAGAACTGGTTTAGTTATTGGAAATTTCTTCAACATGTGAATGTTGTTAAAGTATTTTATTTCTCCATCATAAATGAAAATCAGTTTAGCTGGGTACAGGATCCTTGGTTGAAAGTTATTTTGTTTTAGGAGATTAAAGGTCAATGACCATTCTCTTCTAGCTTGAAAGGTTTCAGCAGAGAGATCTGCAGTTATTCTAATATTCTTCCCCTTGTATGTTATGTTTTTCTTTCATCTGGCTGCTTTCAGAATTTTCTCCTTTACATTAACTTTAGTGAAGTTGATTATGATGTGTCAGTGGTATGTCTTATTTGGGTTAAGTCATGCTGGAGTTCTGAAACTGTATGCTATCTGAATTTCAGAATCTCTTGGCATGTCTGGAAAGATCTTCATAATCTCATTGGGAAGAGACTCTGTGGCTTGTGAAGTGACTTCCTCTCTTTCGGGGATTCTTATAAGAGAAATATTGGTTTTCTTTGAATTATCCCAGAGCTCTCTGAGAGAGTGATCTGTTTTTGCCCTCCATTTGCCTTACTCTTTGAAAGTTTCGGAGCATTCGAAAGCTTTGTCTTCATTGTTAGAAATCTTTTCTTCTGCTTGCTCCATCTGATTCTACTGTGTTTCTCAGATTTTTGAGGGCTGCAACTTCTTGTCTCAATGTGTCAAAATCTTTGGTCATTTGGTCTTTGAATTTATTCCATTTTCAAGATATCTTTGGTTTACTGCTTGGAATTCTTATTCAATCTTATTTCCTATCCAGATTCTGAATTTGCTTTCTGACATCTCAGCTATTTGTTTGTGCATGAGGTCTTGTGCTGTGTCTGCCCCATTGATCCTTGGGGGAGTTGATCTACTCTGATTATTCATATTGCCAGACTTTTTCTTTTGATTTTGCCTCATGATTGTTTTTCACCATTGCCTCTCACTGTCCTCAGTGTTGGGGGGGTGTCTCTCCAAGAGCCAGTTATCTACTGCATAGAAGAATCTCATCTTACATTAAAAGACAAATACTGACTCAAGGTGAAAGGATGGTCATATATTCTCCAGACCCTGTGGGATCACTCTATTGTTTCTGGGTCTTTGTAGGGAGTGATCTTGTGTTGTTCCTCTGTGGCTACCCCATCCAGGGAGTTCTGGTTTGGACACATCTCTGGAGTGTGACACACCTGGGTCCAGCAACAGGGCGGGGGGTGGTACACATGGTTCTGGGAGTGTCTGGTGCCCAGTGACTTTGGCACAGAGAGCCCAAGGCTCCAGCAGTCTCTGTGCCTCTTGCACAGAGGCAGGGAGGGCTCCAGAGGACACGCAGCTACCAGAGTCCATTTCCAGATGAGTGGTCCAGTGTGCTTGCGGAGGCTTGGCGGGCACGTGTCGCGTGTCAGGGGTCACAGCATAGCTCTTATCAAGGTCCGGGCAGGTTCCAATTGCATTCACGGTGTAGTTCTTATGGAGTTCTTGGTGGCGCACCACTTACAGAAATCTGGGTGGACGTTGTCACGGCCCAGTTCTTTTGGAGGTCTGGGTGGGAGCTGATCACGGTTGCACCTCAGCTCTTACGGAGTTCCAGGTGGGAGCTGATCATCGTCTTGGCGCAGCTCTTATGGAGGTCCTGGCAGGAGGCAATAGCATTCTTGGCCGGGAATTTTTTTTGTTTTAGGAGATTGAAGGTCAGTGACCATCTTCTTCTGCCATGAAACATTTCTGCTAAGTGATCTGCAGTCATTCTGATACTTTTCCCTTTGTAGATGATGCTTTTCTTATGTATGGCTGCTTGCAGAATTTTCTTTTTTGTTTTAACTTTTGCAAAGTTAATCACAAGGTGTCTAGGAGATGTTTTATTTGGGTTGAGTTTTTCAGTGGTTCTGAAACTGTCTGATATTTGAAGTTTTGTATCTCTTGCAATGCTTGGGAAATTGTCCTCCAAGATCTCTTGGAGTAGAGCATCTATACCTTTAGGACCATCCTCTTCTCCTTTAGGAATTGCTATAAGACGAATGTTTGATTTTCTGTATTGATCCCAGAACTCTGTCAGGGAATGTTCAGTTTTTCTCTCCATTTGTCTGCCTCTTTGAGCATTTGGGAATGTTCAAAAGCTTTGTCTATAGTTTCAGAGACCCTTTCTTCTTTCTGGTCAACTCTATTACTATCGGATTCTACTGTATTTTGGAGCTCCGTAACTAACTTTTTCATTTCCTTGAGCTCTGCTATCTCCTTTCTTATTATGTCCAAATCTTTGGTGACTTTGTCTTTGAGTTCATTAATTTCTTGAGACAATCTTTGGAATTCAATTTCAATGTTTTCTTCCATTCTATTTATCTTATTTGACATCCATATTCTGAATTCGATTTGTGATATTGCTGCCATCTGCATATGCATGACATCTTCAGTTTGAACTCTTTTGTCATTTCTTGGTGGGGGTTGATCTACTCATGTTGCCAGAATTCTTCTGTTGGGCCAGCATCATGTTTATTTTCTGCCATTTGTTTATTAGAACTGGTAGGGTGAGATTTATTTTAGTTCCCAGGGAGTAGAGATAGCACTTTATGAAAGCACTAGGGTTTATAATTGTGGCTTATTTCCTACAACCTTACAAAGGTCCCTTTCAGAGTTTTGGCTGGAGACTCGGAGGACCTACTTGGTCAAATTTGAGTTTTGAGTTTAACCAGCCTGTCCCCTATCCTAATAAGCCATGATATTAAGTTTAAATCTCGGCTGTGAAGAAATACAAACAGTTATGGCACGCAGGCCCCAACCTTCAGTTCTTTTCTGCTATAGAACTTTGAAAGTCAGCCTCAGAATGTCCTCAAGTGGACAGCCCCAAACATGAGTTACATTTAAAGTGTCTCAGGCAGTGCAAACCCTGCTCAAGAGAAAGGGATTCAAGAGTCTCCAACAGCACAATTGGATTTAGGGACCCGTATCCCCGCTGCCAGATTTAGTCCACACTGTTGTCTGCTTCTCTGCTCATAGGCCCAGTTGCAGCCATGCCTACCCCTTCCCTAACTGGTCTCAGTCCACACCCAGCTTGCCTCTGCTTGCCAGACCAGTTGGAGTCAGGGTACCACGCCCCTGCTTTGCACTGTCAGTCCTCTGCCTGAGAAGCCTCTGTTCACAGGGTCTGTTTGAGGCAGGATACCACCCTCTTCCCCACAGGTCTCAGTCCTCACCTGGTAAGCCTTTGCTCACCGCCTTGCTGGAGACAGGGGATCATGCCCTTGCCCTCAGGTCTTGGTTCACACCCAGCAAGCCTCTGCTGGAGGGTTCCTTTGGAGTCGGAGGACCATGCCCTTGCCCTCAGGTTTCAGTCCATGCCTGGTAAGCCTTTGGTCTCAGGCCCAACAGGGGATGGGGACAAGCCCTGCCTGCTGAACTCAGTCCACATAGGGGAACCACTCTCCTTCTGTAGTTGCTGTCAGAGCTGGGGGTTCTGCACCCTGTTCCACTAGAAACATCCTGAACCAAGGGTCAACATCACCAGTGGCCCAGCATAGTCATAACCAGGGACTGCTCCTTCTCCCTCCAAGTGTCCCTTTCTTCCTGCACCCTTTTTCTTGCTTGTTAGTCACAGATTATGTCCTGATGATTGGCAGTCCACACTATGCCCAGATCTCTCAGAAAAAGACCAAACACTCTGTACTCTGCATAGGGCAGAACTTCAAACCGCCATGCGAGGAGGAAAGGGTGGAATGGAGATTGGACTTGTGGAGGAAAAATAACTGTTCAATTTTATGCCTGTTGGGGTGGAGTCTAGGTTCATAATTGGGACCTCCCTGGAGAAAGAGACCTGGTGTTTAGCGGCTCTCTCCAGCTTGTTAAATGAGAGGTCTTCTGTTCCCTGCTCCCTTGCAGGTAGCCTGTAGCAGGCCTTCTGCTTGCGGGGAGGGTGTCCTGTCCTGTAGTCATAAGCTTTGTATTTGTAATTTGTTTTCTTGAATGCTCTTCCTTGGAGTTACAGCTTGCCAAACTTCTTTCTTGGCTCATCTCCTCATCTTTGGCTTCAGAGTCCGATTCTGTCCAGTTTTTCTCCTTCTCATCAGGAGCCACTGCTGAAGGTTGCTACCAGTTGGCCATCTTCCCAGAATCCAGTTTCACCCCTTTCTAAACCTGTCCTCCCAAGTAACACAACTGCAGAAGGGCTACTTAAGGGGCAGCAGTGCTTAGTAGCCCTGAAAGCTACATGAGCTCAAGAAAGCTGATAGTACTTGGTATTTTAACCATTCATTTTATGAGGCAGTGTTTACTGAATGGCTTGGTGTTGTTCAGGGTCATAGTTGCTCTGCTGAAGGATCTAAGCTCAGGCCATGGATCTCGGGGAGGCACAGGTGCATCATCATAGTGTCAGGTGTTCAGTCCCAGGAGGCGCAGAGTATGAGGGGCTCTCAGAAGAGGAGTGAGTGGCCTTGTGCTAAAAATAATCCAGTTGGCACTTTAAACATTTCTAGTTCAGTCTCAGTGATTGACTTTGCTGTGGAAAATCAGGAAGTCTGTCCAGAAGAGGTGACTAGAAGGCATGAGTTCTGGAACTTGCATGAAGGAGGACCTGGGCTGTGTTCCATCACCCTGTCCAGAGTCCATGGAAGACTGACTGCAGGCAGCCAGGCCAGGGGCTTTTCTGGAGCTGAAAAGCCTTAGGGCTGGTCTGTAGGGAGTAGACCTGAAGGGGCTTGGGATGGGCAACCCCTTACTGGAAGGAGATCTTGGAAAATGCTGGGATGAGATGCTGAACTTAACTGTCTGACCTTAAATAAGCGAGCAGAGAGCGTCAGTAAGTGTCAGAGCAAACTGGAGCTTGGCAGCAGGGAAAGCCACGAAAGCAGACTGCATTCAGAGTTGTTCCAGTGCTGAACAGAAAGCTCAGAATAGAACTGGGCTCAACTCCGAGTACAGCATGGGCACAGGGAAATTCACAGCCAAAAGTCAGGTTTGTGGATGGAAAAATTAGTAAGAGGAGACATTAGGGCAATGGGGGAGTTTGGCTTAACTATCCTAACAGGATTCTTGCTGGGACAGGTCAGGGTGAGCACATACCCCCTGGATGTAGCAAAACATGAAAAGCATCAGCAGCTGTGAGGTGAGCAGATGCCCAGGGCGGGGGGCCCTGCTACATCTGGATTATGCAGGGAAATGTGCAGCTGAGCTTGCAGTGGAGAAGGTTCACGAGCCTGACTAAAGTCTGATCAAGCAGAGGATTTTTTTCGACCATGCCCCAGACTGATTCTGGGATCGACGTGTTGTGTGGAAGGAGCTAGGGGCTGGGTTGTAGGAGTCACGTGTGACCCGCTTCTGTGTCCCTAGCGCTGGGATGGGTCTTAACTGCCCTGCCATGTGTTCCAGTCTCTTTAATAGAACTTCTCAGGGTGCCAAGGGGATTAGTTTAAACAAATCATGGGGAGACATGCTTAGCATATCATAGATGCTCCTCATTTAATACTCTTGGGAAGCAAACAAAACCCATGCAATCTTAGGAATCAGAAGTTATGTAAATCTGCTTCAGAAATCCCAACCAATGCCAGAATCAGGAACATTGCTTACTTTTTAACTGACAGTGACATCATCAATGAAGTGTCACTGAATATGTCCAGCGTAGTGATCTAGAGATGCCTGACTGCCGTCTCCCTGAGTAAGTTGCAGCAATTTCCCTCAAATGCCCACTGTGCTTTCCTTATACACATCCAGGAGTTCAGTGTGTGTTGTGCTTTTTCCATTTCTGTGGATAACTATGCCTCCAGTCTTGTAACTATTTTCCCTCTATTTACTTGTTTGCATAAAAACTGCCACTGATTAGTGATAAAATCCTGATGGCTCATGTCCCTTCTGGTGGAGTATAAAACTTTTAAGCAAGATCTACTCAAGTGAGCAGTTTCCAGTTGAGGAATGTTCAGAATTCATTTATTTCCAGAATACAAGGAAACGTAGTACCCTGGAGTTCTGTCGCCTTGCAAGGGGTCCATTTGTCTTGTCTCTTCAGAAATTTTGTTTGACCCTCTGTTTGCTGCCATCTGTTCTGTATTTTTTCATATTTTTCTCAGACAGTTTCAGGTGGTACAGTGAAGACGGAAGCCAGAAAATTCCCTGGGTCTTTAGAAGAGGAAACTGTAATTATTTGGGCAGTGGGGTGTAGGGAGGAGTGACAGTAGGGGGGAATTCCCTTTTCAGCTGTGTGTGCATAAAATCAGGTGTTACAGATGGTTTTCTTGATTCACAGTAAGTTCCTCACCTCCTGGGTGTAGCTGGACGTGTGGGGAAGAGTCTCTGTGGTTGTCATGGGGTATGTTAGGGCTCAACTGCCTTCGCAGGGACTCTGCCCGACTGTGCTGTTTGTAAGTGCTCGGCTTCCTCAAGGGATAGTGGGCTCACTGCACTTGCTTTTCCTATAACGGAGCTAAAAAGTTGGCTAGGCCCTGGGGTCGGTGGAGATAGACGGAGCCTGTCTGCTGTGAACACACACTCTTTCCGAACAAATTTCACACTGTCAAAGTTTGCGAAACATTGATATGAAAGAGGGAGTGGGTTTATATACTTCAATAGCAACTAGAATAAACCAGCAAATGGCTTGAATGAAAGGGAAAAAACGACGTGGAACGAGAAGAGCAGCCGTGGAGTTCTTCCACATCCTTCCTGTCAGGGTGTTTAGGTGGTTGGTTTGCATCCCGAGTGTTGCGCTGGCCTCTCCTTGTACCGTAGTTTGCATCTAACTCCTTATAATTCACCAGTGGCCCTAAATCCCTCAGCAAACCCCTGTTCCTTCCATACCCTTGCCCCAAACATGTCATCCTTAATCTCTTTACTCTGACTTGGATCCTGTTTCTAAGGTGAACCTATGCTGGTGTGTGTGTATAACCACGGCAGCAATTTGTTTGTTGCAATTTGTTCTAGCAATTTGTTTTCTAGCTGGTCCTCCCAGGCCCTAGACCCACTGTCTGGTGCTCTTACCATTCTCTTTGGGATACCAGATTTGGGGTAATCAGCCTGTCACCTGATATTTGTTTTGGTTCAGTATTTCAGGGATGAAAAGTCCTTTCTCTTCTTGACTGATACTTGTAGTAGGGAGTTTGGATGAACTTCTCAGAAGAGCCCTAGTTTCTGAATTCATGACGTGGTACAGGGCAGTTAAGGCCTGTGGGGTTGAAGTTCATGACGTGGTACAGGACAGTTAAGGCCTGCAGGGTTGAAAGCCAAAATAAATAAATATCTTTCCGTCAGAGCTCAGGACTGGAGATAGGCAAGCAGGCTCCCCACGGGAGGGGCAGTTTGCTGAAAGCAGCCTTTCTTTGCGGGGAGGGCCAGCAGATGCCTGCCCAGCATAGGAGCTGGGGGTGTTGTCTGTAGACAATCTAGAATCAACACCTCCCACTGTCCCATGTCAGATCCCCAAAACCCTTCCTGGTAGACATAATGCGCTTGGGATAGAGAAGCAGTGGGGGGCCGCTTGCTCCCACAGACTCCTTGTTTGCTAGAGGTTCTCTCCAGACCCCTCTTCTGCAGGCGCTTGTGTGTAAGAGTTATCTCCCAATGCAGATGACTGGGAATACACAGATGAGGGAGGCTGTGCTGTAGATGTGTGGCCATGCAAAGCCGTCATTCCGACGGGATCAGGCAGATGTGAGGAAGACTGATCCGCAGCTTTGTCTGAACAAACTGAATTCTCTTTGTTCTGTACTGTAGACAGAGCCATCCGGGTGTACGTGCACATCCCAGCCATATTTTTCTGGAGACATTTGTTGCTTTTTTGTTATATAATATAGTGATGGCAAATGGTTATTCATTCACTGAATACATGGATTTTGAGTGCCTGCTATGCATCAGCATTCCTTAGAGTGCTGGCTGGTAACCAGTGATGTACGAGATGGCCATCCCAGCCCTCAACAGTGCCAAATTCTGGGCATTTTAGGATCATCTACTGCTCACACGAAACCCGAGTGAATTCCCAGGCTGCCGAGAGCCAGCACAGCAGAGTGTTTTCGCTGTCACGTGCAGTCTGTGTAACTGGGGAGAAAGTGACACCAGTGAGCGGTGACTGGAGAGTGCTGGGATGGGGTGTAGGCAGGTGGAGCAGGGCTGAGGAGCTAGGGGTTCAGATTCCAAGGCACCTCGCCCCTGCGGACAGTCCCTAGTGAGTGGCCATCCATGGTTGCTCCCAGTGATTTGTAGGCCTCGAGCTCTTTGCTGGTGTGCAGGCAGGGACCTGGGAGGTGTGAGTGGCTGGGCCCCAAGTAACTACGTTCCACTCTCCAGCCTTGGTAGGTTTCTGTTCACATGTGTACAGTGTGTGTCAGAGTTGGAGATTGTAAATGCCATAGACCTGGAAGAATACCAAAGATTCTGGCAGTCAAATCCAGGTTTCCCTGGGCTATAGTTTTGTTTGTTTGCTTGTTTGTTTGTTTTTTCTGAATGATGTTTTAAGAACAGGTACCAATGAGTCAGACCAAGCTTTTAATCTGAACCAGCCAGGAGAAAGCTGGTGGCTTCAGGCTTGGAGACCCCTGGTCTGCACAGTGAGGTGACGATTCCCACTTCCCAACATGGTCCTGAGGGCTGAATGAGATAGATACTCAGAGGGCTGCTCTGCTGAGAGGCTGGTGCATGGAGGAGAGCAGCGAGGGGTGCTCTCCACCGCGAGAGCAGTGTCCACTGAGACTGTGGAAACTGGTGCCCATCTACTGAAGAAATATAGAGTTAGAAGTGACGGTAAAGATAAGAGACCTAGAGTCTCTCAGATAAGATAAGACAAGACAAGACAAGATGGGCCAGGGGGTCCACTGCCCATCGTGGGATTCCATTCCAGCAATGGCACCCAGTGTTTGCTCCACTCTGCTTTTATTGGAGTCTATTTGCCCAGAGTGTAAGATGAGGGAGGGAACAAAGGTGTCAGCAGTTTATTGGATTGATCATATCAGCTTCTACTGTTATTATAATTAACTTTAAGGGTAGCCTTTGGTAATTAGAAATGAGCCTTGGATTGGGGGAGCCTCCTGCTTGAGGTCACACATGGATTTCTAGGGAGGTGTTAGGCTCCTCTAGTTCTCTGTGGAGTAAAATGTCATCAGCATTAATCTCCCTCTGAGGGATCCGTGGGAGGGAGGCATTTTCCTTCCATCACCACCAGAGAGGATTTTCATCTGCTATAAGGGATGTAAGCTCTTCTGCCCATATCTCAGAGCTCAAGCTACTCCCTTGATCTCTGCCAGAGGCAAATACAAATCTCCACAATGGGTATCTGCTTTTCCTGTTTAATGGGCAGGAAATGCCCCCAGAAGATGTATCTTTTCTTAGGACTTGTCATAGCCTCTTCTATGACCATTACTCTTCTCAGAGTGCTCACAGACCCAGCAGGATGTTTGTAAACTGTATCCCCAAGAGGCTAGTATTTCAGAAAAGGCCAGAAGCTTTCTAACAATGGCTAGGTAAAACTTAAACTAGCTGACTTCTTTGTTGGCACTCACTCAGCTTAGTTTTTAGTTTTCCTCTTTTTCTGGGGGTGCTTTCCTTTGCCGAGAATGGGGTCTTTGGTTCCCATATGGCCACTCAGGGAGAGCTTCATGCTGACCTCAGTGGTCCCTTTTGACGTGCTGTGCTGACTGTGGGAATAAAAAGGGGATCCGCTGGGGCCAGCAGAGTGGAAGCCCAGGGCCTAAGGAGCAGGATGTCCATGTGGTCGGGCTGCTGACTCGGGGCTAATGGGCAACTAACATTTACTGGAAACCCACAAAACCATTCTTCATTAGCCAAGATCCTCATCTTAGGCCGAGGCCAGGTTTAATAGAGCAAAAACAACAGCAAGAAAGTAAAACTTCCATTTCTATGACTGATTTAGTTTTAGTTTTCAGTGAAAAATGATCAGTTTATGTTAGAAAAGAGAGCCTTAGGTGGTCATTCTCTTCAAATCCTTGATTGTAATTGGTGACGTGTTGTTTTACAGATGACTGTCTCACCCCCATTTCCTCTCCTTACTGCCAAGCAGAGGAGTAATGAGGATAGTAGCAAACACGCTGCACTTTCTCATACAGATCTGATCGTGTCACTGTGTTTCAATCTCCAAATAAGACATAAAAAAGTTATTTTATTCTCCTGGGGCCATAGAAAGAATGGAGAAGAGGAAGTAAAACAAAACACTAGGGTTGGTTCTGCTGCTTCCACTTAGCTCCTGGCCGCATGATGCTGACGTGAGACCTGAGGAAAGTGGGCTGTGTGCGTCACATCCCCAGGGTAAGTGCCGGAGAGTCTGTGAGTTGACTGGCAGCCAGGCCTTAAGGTCCAGGCTCCCGGGTTTCATCCACCACACTCACACGTCTAATTAGCAAAAGTGAGATTTTTGAAGGACGTGATGGAAATGGCTCTGGACCATGCAAAACTGTTGCAACATGTTTTCTTTGACCAGTGAAGCATTCATTCTGTCCTTCTTTATGTATTAAAATAAACATTTTCATTTCAGAAGTAATGCAGAACATAGGCTCCCAATTGAAAAATAAATAGAAAGGGGAGAGAAGTGTGTTATGCAAGAGAGAGTGTCCCCTTGTGTGACTCACTCACACCGTCATTTCCAGGTGTACCATCAGACAATTTTAATATATGCATTTTGTATGCTTGTGTTTGTGCATGTTACCTTACAACATTCTCAGAGGGATTTCCTAAGCACGGTCAGAAGTGCCAGGCACTTCTCTTCTACCCTTCTGAGTTCCTGACTCTTGTCTGGGAAGCACCGTAACTAAAGATTAACAAGGGGAAAAACAAAAAGAAGCGTATTCACAAGTATATCTCATATATGCACAGAAGATACTCAGGGAATGAGTCCTTCTCAAAGAGGTGGCTTAGTCATACAAGATCTAGCTTCTACAGTACTTTCACAAAGAATAGTAAAGTTTTAGAGAAGAGACAAGAGAAAAAAAGGAGCTTGACTGTATAGGGAAGGCAAATTGTGGGAAGGAAAATGAGTGGGAACTAGTGATAGGCAGAGGTGAGTAACGACTGTGTTGACCCCTGATGAGAAGGGTGGGAAGGGGGCCAAGTTGTCTTCAGTGGTTAACCTTGTATCTCTCAGGGAGAAAGGGAGGAGGGACACATTTGTAAATTTGCATCCTGCTTTTAGGCAAATAGGGAAAGAGCAGAGAGCTTTTTTTGTGTCTGATTCTGCTCAGTTGCCTTTAGCTCAAGCAGCATGTTTTGGGGGTGACATCTGATTTCCTACAACTA
This sequence comes from Loris lydekkerianus, assembly GCA_963574355.1. Taxonomy (NCBI): domain Eukaryota; kingdom Metazoa; phylum Chordata; class Mammalia; order Primates; family Lorisidae; genus Loris; species Loris lydekkerianus. Next base: position 19,542 of record CAUYPK010004709.1, read on the forward strand.
GTGACTGAAAATGTAGATGTATGATCGATCATTGCTCACATGAAGCTTATTCGCTGGTGAAGGAGAGAGCATTTTTTTTTTTTAAGGTAACACCAAACACAATAATGGAAAAATATAAATTTGTTGTTAACTAATCTTATAATGTCATAAAATTCACCAGTGAAACCACAGATGTATTTTGAGAGACTTTTAAATTATGGATCCAATTTATGTAATGAGTATAGGAGCACACAGGTCATCTATTTAATGTAGGTTGAGTTCTGGCATGTCGTGAATTTTGTGTCTTGAGGTTTATTATTTGCATTGATTTGAAGAACCCATTTTTTGTTTCTTTTATTTTTCTTGATTGTTTTCCTATTGTCAGTTTTATTGATTTCTGCTCTTACATTTATTAATTCCTTCCTTTTGCTTGGTTTGGGTTTATTTTGCTCTATTGTCCAAGTTTCTTGACATAGAAATTTAGATTATTGATTTGAGGCCTTTCTTCTTCTGTAATGTACGCATTTAGTGCTATGAATCTTCCTCCTAGCATGGCTTTATCTGCACCTCACTTATTTTGATATGTTATATTTTCATGTTAGTTCAGTTCTGTGTACCTTTTAAAATCTCCTCTGTCATATACCCTTTATCCATAGACTATTCTTTCATTTCTACATGTTTAGGGATTTTTCCTGTTGTCTCTTTTTTAATTTCTCTTTTGATTTTTCTTATGGTCAGAGAACAAACTGTGTGTTTTTAATTACTTTAAATTTTTTGATGTTATTTTATGTCCTACAATATGGAAAATGCTGGTAAATATTTCAAAGACATTAAGAAAAATATTTGTTCTGCTGTTAGGTGGAGTTTTTTATCTGTCACTTAGATTCTGTTGGTGGATCATGTTCGTCAGTTCTTCTGTCTTTGATGATTTTCTGTCTTGTAGTTCCACCACTTGCTTGTGTTTTGAAGTTCCCAGTGATAACTGTAAATTCTTATATTTCTCTTCCAAGGCTATTACCTTTTACTTCACATATTTGGATACTCTGTTTGATGCATACATAGTTGAGATTGTTATGTCTTCCTGGTGGAATAAACTTTTTATCATTATTTAACTTACTTTGATATCATGAAGTTTCTTTTTCTGTGAAGTCTACTTTATGCCGAATTAATGTGGACACTCCTGCTTTTTCTGAAAATTAATTTTGTATCTTTTTCCATGCTTGTACTTTCAACCTACCTATGTTGTTAAATTTGAAATGAATTTCTTATAGATAATATATACTTGGATCATATTGTACTTTTAATCTGTGTCTTTAAAATGTGTTTAAACCATTTTATATTTATGTTGATTATTAATATATTAGGAAATAGCTTTTATGTCTGCCTTTGTCCTATTTTCTGTTTCTTTGGTCTCTCATTTCTCTGTACTTACCTGAATGTGGATTACTTGCACATTTTTTTTAGGATTTCATCTTGACTCATGTATACAATTTCCCAATATAGTGCTTTGTACAGTTTTTGCCATGGTTACTGTAAAATTACAATATGCAGAAATAACTTAATAATAGTTTTGATGTTTTGCCACATTGAGTAAAGTGCAGAAACTCCACTTCTATTTAGTTACCTAGATACCTCCTTAGTTGTTAAATATAATTGTTTTAGGTATTTTCTGTATATACACTGAGTACCACATAGCATGGTGTTATGATTCAACTATCAAACTTTAAAAGATTCATGAGAAAATGGATTGCCAATTATATTTTTATTTTTATTCTTACCCATTCCTATTTCTTCTTTCTTTTGTGAAGTTCAAAACTGACTTTGATTTTCATTTCCTTTTAGTTTAGAGAACTTCCTTTAGCCATTTTAAAGGAGTATTTGCTTGCCATAACATGCCTACTTTTTTTTTTTTTGTCTGAAACTATTTTTATTTATCTTCTGGGGTACTTTCACTGGCTATAGAATTCTCAGTTGAGGGCTTTTTCATTTAACACTTGAAGCATGTGGTGTGATTTCCTTCTAGAATCCATGGTTTCAGAGGAGAAGTCTATTATAATTTGCATTAGTTTTTACCTATATACAACATGCCATTTCTCTCTGCTTTTAAGATTTTTCACTTTATTCTTTATGATTCATTTCTGGTTATGGATTTCTTTGAGTTTATTTTATTTGGAGTTCACTTAGCCTCTTGAATCTGTAGGCTTATGTCTTTCACTAGGTTTCAGAAGTTTTCAGGTATTATGTTGTCCAATACTTTAAAAAATCCACTTTGTCTGTTTTCACTTGAGACTCTGACAATATGAAGATGGATCATTTTCCAATTGTCACATAGTGCCCTGAGACTCTATTTATTTATTCATTTTAGAATCTATTTTCCTATTGTTTAGATTAGGCAGACTTCTAACAACCTTTCCCCAGTTATATAGAATTTATGTAATGGCATCATCAATCTACTTTTGAGCTCAAACTAGTGAATTTTTAATGTTTTCTTTATTTCACTTTACTAAAATTTTGATTTATTTTCTAAGCTTTTTCTCTATTTTTTAAACATTTCTTTCAAGAGAATTTACAATTGCTTGTTGAAGCATTTTTATGATGGCTGCTTTAAAATCCTCGTCAGACAACCCAACGTCTGTGTCATCTTGATGCTGGCATCTGCTGATAATCTTTTCCTGTATATCTTGCAGTTTTCTGGTCCTTGGTATGATGAGTATTCTATTCTAGCCTGAAATTTTTGGATATTATCTCATGGGGCTCTGGATCCTTACTCTTCAATAGGTGGCCCCTGTGGAGTTGGGGAAGCCACATGGCAGCATATTCAAGTCCCTTCAGCCTTGCTCATGCCGCCCTAGCAAGAGCAAAGCCATTAACCCCATCCCTCGTTCCAGATGGTTGGGATGGAATTTCAGCTCCCTCTTAGCCCTGATTTTACATTCCTGGTCAGCTCTTCCGTCTGATTTTTCTCTTCCTATGAATAGCATCCTGGTCTCCATGGTAAACATCCTTAATGTCTGAGCTGTCACCAAGACCTCCCCTCCCAGAACCCTCCTGTCACTGCTGTTCTTTGGGCCCTGTGTCTTCTGCCCAACTGCTGTCTGCCCCAGCTGTACTCAATGGGAGGCACCAGGAGCTCCCCGCAAGGCTTAACTCATTGCTAGAAGCACAGTGCAGCCCTCCCCCCCCCACTTGCCATTTCATTGCTTAAAATGCTACATCGCCTCCTCTTAAATTATGTATACTCTCTTCCCCAGGGAATTAAGGACTCTTGTTTCTGGAATGTGCTCCAGCTTGCCTCTCTACCATCTCCCTTTTTAAAAATGTAAGTCTCACAGATCAGTATATTCATATGAAGACCTGATTATTTACTTTAATAACACCTGCTGACTCCTCTGTGCCAGGCACTGTGTCACCTCCTACGAGCATCATCTCATCAATTCTTCTGATAACCCAGTGAGGCACACAAGCACATGAAGAGGTTAAGACCTGGGCTCCAGCGATGTCAGCCATGGATACACATCCTGGCTCAGCTTCTCTGCTGGGGTCCTCAGCAGTCTGGTTGTGTTGGAGGAAAATGGCAAATTAAAACAGGCACTTACACCAAACATATAGAGGAAGGGACCTTTAATCCTGAGAACTTAGGTGCCTCAATGTGTAAAATGCTGAGTTCCAGGGAAACAGCTTTTTCCAAACTCTTCTATACCTTTTTTTTGCAGTTTGGCCAGGGTTAGGTTTGAACCCGCCACCCTCAGTATATGGGGCTGGTGCCCTACTCACTGAGCCACAGGTGTCACCCCAACTCTCCTATACTTTTTTCTTCAGCTCCGTATCAGCTGCATAATTAGAGGCAGGAGGATTGCTTAAGCCCAAGAATTTGAGGTTGCTGTGAGCTAGGATGTCACGGCACTCTATTCAGGGTGACAGAATGAAATTTTGTCATTAAAAAAAGGAATTATTTCTACTGCAGTGAGAGAAGGTTCCAGAACAATTGTCAATGCCAGGCTTGACCTGACACCCACCTGCTGGGGCCTGGGTGGTGGAAAATGTGTCCCCTAAGGGGAGAGTGAAGACTCCAGCTACAAGTGAGAGTCCTGCCACTTAAATTTCGTGGCCAGTTTGACCTTTGTTTTTCCCTTTCCCCCACTTCCTTACTTTTTCCTTCTGTTCCTTTCTCTTCACACATTTCTTGCAGAAGCACACACCAAGGTTTTCCCTCTTGCCAACAAAAATCAGACAAAACAGCAAATGGGGTGAATGTTTTCTGGCTGCTTTGTGTTCCCCCCACCCCCATGCTGTGCTGACTGCCCTGGCCCACTAGGGTCCAGTCTCGTGCACATTAACACAGGTGCAGCTTTGGTGCTCACCATCAATCATGTGTCTCTACGATCAGGCCTGCGACCCGCATTGGAAACCTTCCTAATGCCGTGGCCTTTTAATACAGTTCCTGTGGGTCATAACCCACAGGTTGAGAACCACTGTTGTAGACAAAGAAACTGAGGAAAAGAGAAGAAAGTCTTCAAGGTCACAGGGCCATTGTGTGCCCTGAGCCTGCCTGCCCTTATTGCCTGTGGTCTCTCAGGGCTGGTGCAGTGAACTGTGGTGGGAGGGAGCCCTGTGTCGAGGCAGGACTTGGTAATCTGTGTCCCTGACCTGGCCCAGCAGCCATAGCCCTTGGTGCCCACTGGCTGTCCAAACAGGGTGCAGAATCCTGCCACCCAAAGGAGGAGTCTAGGCTGGCTGGGCACAAAGAAGCACAGCTCAAGCAACAAGCAGGTGGCCCCATCTGCGGCAGAGGGCAGAGGAAGCCGTGGTCTTGAGTTGGGAACTGCTTTTTGACAGAGAGATGCTTTTGGGCCTGAAAACCTGGGTCTGGGCCGACCCTCGGGACAAGACAGAGCCCCCAACAAACACCCAGGCAGCACCCAAGAGCCAGTTCCCTCTGGGTGCTGGACCGTGCCAGTGAACAGGGACCCCCAGGTCCTGCATAGGAGCGCGGCCAGGCGAGCTCCAGGAAGGGGCATGTGGGTCTGCTCAAGTGCCACAACAGAACAGCACAGTCTGGGGGCTGGAAGTCCAAGGTTAGGATGTCAGCGAGGCTGGTTTCTCCTGAGGCCTCTCTCCTTGGCTCGTAGATGGCTGTGTCCTCACTGTCTCCTCATGGTGTTTTATGGTGTCTCTAAGTGTCTCCTTTATTTTATTTATTTTATTTCTTTGAGATAGTCTCACACTATTGCCCTAAGTATAGTGCCATGGCATCATCATTACTCACAGTAACCTTGGACTCTAGGGTTTGAGCAAATCTCTTTCCTCAGCCTCCCAAATAGCTGGGACTACAGGTATACACCACAATACCTGGCCAGTTTTTAGAGATAAGTTCTCACCCTTGCTCAGGCTGGTCTCAAATTCTTGATCTTTCTGTTTTGGCCTCCCAGAGTGCTGGGATCACAGGCATGGGCCACCTTAGCCAACCCCTAATCTTCTCCTTATAAGGACACCACCAGATGGGAGTAGGGCTCCCTAATGACTGCAGTCAACCTTAATTGTTTCATTAAAGGCTGTATCTCCAAATTGAGTTGCTTGAGGGTTTAGGGCTTTAACGTAAGAATTTTGAGGGACACAGTTGAGGCAGGGTGCTGAGGGCTTCCAGAGGAGGAGCATTTGAAGGGGCTCCCAGGCGCTGTGGACCAGCAGCCAAGGGAGGGAGCTGCTGCTTCTCTCCTCCACAGCCTCAGGGAACAGCTGTCATTCCTTTGGAACTGTCTTCTTCCACATCAGGCCATAGGCGGTTTCTGCTTCTTGACTAATAAACTAGTGAGTTTGGAGGAAGAATAACCATGAGCCCTTTTCCCCTACACGAGAGATTTTTGCCTTTTGATTCCCAAGGTTTTCAAGGTCAAATCTTGCTCTCTCCTTCCCAGCTCTGGGCTGCCTGCCGTGTAGGAGTCCTTTCTCACATTCAGGCCTGCACACACTCACTCCTTCTCACACTGGCATGCCAGCCCCTCCAGAGCATCACTCACGCTTTCCTTGGTAAGGGACGAGTGCAGGGGAAACACAGATGCCTCACATGCAGCCTTTCCTTTTGGACACTGTGCTCACAGCACACCCTGCGCTCATGGGTGGTGCGAGATGAAAGTTTTTAAACACTGGCATTTTTGAGGTCAGACGGCAGCTGAGGGGGATGTGGTGCCCCACGCAGACCCCAGGGATGCCCTCACCAGGGACACAGAGTTGGGGGGTGCAGTGTGAACACTTAGCTTGATGAGGGCTGTTTGAGTGGCCAGTTTCCTAGAAACATCCCCCCATTTCCTCTCCATACCAGTGTCTCTATATTCCTTAGAAGATACACAACTAAGCTGTTTCCTTAGGGGCCATTTTCCTGTTTGCTAGAAAGAAGGAGTAAAAGAGGGGTTGGAGAAAACCTAGAGCAGTGGTTCTCAACCTTCCTAATGCTGTGACCCTTTAATACAGTTCCTCAGGTTGTGGTGACCCCCAACCATAAAATTATTTTCGTTGCTACTTCATAACTAATTTTGCTACATTATGAATCATAATGTAAATATCTGATATGCAGGAGCCCCCGCAAAGCGGTTGCGAACCACTGCTCTAGAGCTTGTCCCAGCCTCCAGCGAAGCAGGCAGCAGATAGACTGGGGCATGGGATGAGATGAGCACCTAGAAGGCTGACACCTGGACTGAAATGAGAGTGCCAAGCAGCTCCTCAGAGCCTTCCACGGAACTGTGTCCACAGGCTGTGTCGACAGGTGCAATGATGCCTTTTTGGTATCCCTCTTTCTAGAATTTGTTTTGCAAGTCTGTCTTATCCAAGGCAGTTCAAGTTCAACGGTTAGGGACCCCTGCTCAGAGCGGTTGGACCTCAGTGGTGACCACACTGCTGAGAGTCCCCAAGGGTCTGTGCTGGGCTCTCTGATGCCTCCCTTGTTATAACTCCACTCTGTCCCTTCTCTGCTCTTGCCCTTAAAATATTTTTAGTGCTGTCAGTAGAATTGTTTGTTGCAGTTCCCACTGTTTCCAATTGGTGTTTCTAAGCTTCTGACAGCCCGAAGCTCAGGAAAACAGTATTTTAAATAGTAAGAAAGAAGATTGAGAACTTGAGTAATCTATGTTCTTGGACAGTGTGGCTTAGAACATGTCTGGACGTCTTCCCTGAGCGGGATGTCACGCTAGGAGCTCCATCTGCTGAGCTCGTACCCTGGGTGGCTCCACAGGAGCCCTGTCTTGGGCTCCTTCCAGGCACCAGCTATCAGGACACCTGCCCTGCAGAGGGGGCACCTGAGATTCAGGCAGCAGAGGCCCACGGCTTTCAGGGGTGACTTTGCCTCAGGATGCTCTGCTCTTATCCACTTTGTTAGTAGATCACAGAAGCAGCGCCGCGATGGATTATTTAACAACCTACAGAGCATTAATATAAACATGAATCATTCAACAGTATGTCGAGAGCCATTTACATCAGAATAAACAAGGCAAGATATTTGATGTGCTGTGTAGGATAATACATGAAACACGGAATCCTTCCATCCTAAAAACAAACGCTTTTCAGAGTAACTAAGTGTAAATACTTCTACCTAGTTGGTTTTTAAAGGTGTGCCCTTTTATAGTATATTGACTTAAGCTTGAAAAATATTGCTCTTCAACCATACACAGATACATTGAAAAATGACTAATGGTTCATGCTAAAATGTTTTGTCCTCTTGTCATTGAGTTGAGAGTACAATCTAGAGTAATTTTTTTTTTTTTTGAGAACAGAGGAGATGATCTCCTAAATACCCCCAGGCTAAGTTAGACACATCCAAGTCTTCCCTTTGTGGAGACTCTCTCCTGTACTCCCATGTAGAATTAGCCTAAAATTATGCTTTGGTGCTTTTTTGCAGAACATACTATGTATTCATGGGTTTGAATGAATTATTATCTTATCTGCCAAACCACCACCTTGCCTCAAGGGTGGCACCACCTGTGACTTATTTCCAGGCAGGTCACTGTGCCAGGTTCCTGAGAAGCTAATTCACATGTGTTGCAACTTGTTCCAGGAACCTCTGATTGCCTCTCAGACTCAAAGTGTCCCTTCTGTCTTGGTCCTCAGCTTTCAGAAACAGTGCAGAGGATACAATGGCTAGATGGCAGGGATGGAAAGAAAATCGGCCTGTAAATGGAAAGTCTTCCAAGTTAACGTCAAATCTAGACAAAGCAAGCTCATGGCTGCACACTTGTCTTCCAGGCCTGGAGAGCAGTCCCAGAAGTGGCAGTGTCTGAGGGAACCTGGGGACATGAAGTGGCGTAAATGTGTCTGTGACCAGGAGTGAGGCCTTCGGCTCAATTATCAGGTGTTTAAGTGATCGTGCACCTTGACTAGGGCAGTTTCCTCATTTCTTCACTTCCTTTTAGGAGGGTCTAAATCAGGGGTCCTCAAACTGCAGCCTGCAGGCCACATGAGGCGGTGTGATTGTATTTGTTCCTGTTTTGTTTTTTTACTTCAAAATAAGATATGTGCAGTGTGCATAGGAATTTGTTCATAGTTTTGTTTTTTTTAAACTATAGTCCAGCCCTCCAACCATCTTAGGGACAGTGACTTGGCCCCCTGTTTAAAAAGTTTGAGGACGCCTGGTCTAAATGATAGGTCGTAGCATCAGCTGTGCTTATAGAATATCCACCTTGCATTGGGGGAAAGATTAACTCAAGTGGCAGTTACAGGAAATATTTGCTGACATGGAATATTTTTATACTGGCTATTTTTTTTGAGATGCTATTTTCTGCTATTATAATGAGACTTTAAAGGAAATCCTCATACCTATTTTTTTTAAATTGGCAAAATATACATACCATTCGCTATATTAGCCATTTTTAAGTATGTGTTAAGTACATTCAGATTGTAAAACCATCACTGCCACCTGTCTCTAGAACTTTCACCTTCCCAGAATGAAAGTCCAGACCAGCGTCTCCTGCTCCCTTGCCCTGTTCCCTCTGGCTCTCTGTCTCTACGGCTTTCACACTCTGGGCATCTCATGTAAATGTGACCATACAGGGGCTGTCTTGTTGTGGCTTATTCAGCTCAGCGTGGTGTCCTCAAGGCTCAACCATGTAGCATGTGTCCAAATTTCCTTCCATTTTAAGGCTGAATTGTGTTTCACTGTATGGATATACCACATTTTGTTTCTTCATTCCTCTTTAAATGCTTCATGCCCATTTTAATTCATACTTAAAAAATTTCTCTATGATTTTTTTTTCAGATGTTTTTGGGAGGCAAGGTCTTGCTCTGTTGTCCTAGTTGGAGTGAGGGGGTGCCATTCAGAGAATCCTCAAACTCTTGGGCTCAGGAGATCCTCCTGCCTCAGCCTCCAGAGTAGTTGGGACTACAGGTGCCCACTACTATGCCTGTCAATTATTTTTTTGTAGATGAAGGGTCTTACTATGTTGTTTAGGTTGGTCTCAAACTCCTGGCCTCAAGCGATCCTCCTGCCTGCCTCCTGCCTCAAAAGCTCTAGGAGTAAAAAATTCCTGTGTACTCTCATCACGCTCTTTACTTCAATGTAATCTAGTGCTGTATTACATAAGGAAATATATGTCTGAAGTTATATGTTTAGCTTGAGTATTTTACTAAGGATCACCAGTGGAGGAGGCTGGTGATTCATTATTTCATTGAATGAATCTGTTTAGTGAAAAAAGGAAGACAGCAGAACAGCCTTGTATTGTAGAACAAGAGATGACACTCACTACCATAGGGGTTCACACACGGTAGCTTCTTACCTCTGGGGCATATGTCTTCATGGTTCTGTCAAAAGGCAAAATCACTTATAAATTTAAAGATCTAATTGGCTTTCATTTGCAATTCTAGAGTCGGACAACACTGCTCCCTGTAAAATAGGATGAGTTCTATTATGAGCTGAGCAGAAGATACTGGCTTTATTGGCACAGAAGGGTGAGGGAAGACAGAATAGGGAGCAGGCGTGAGTTGGCCACTCCATGGCTGCTCTTCCTATACTGTGCAAACAGAGGGAACTTCCTTTTTATATTGACTCAGATAAACTGGAATCTCCTGGTTTTGTTTTTGGAAAGGAGCCCCTTTGGAAGCTTGGTTTGGTGATAGGAACTGTGAGTGCTGCGCCCCTGGTTTCTCCTGGTCTGCAGGGCCTGGTGCGGGAGGCATACCCCAAACTCGCCTCCTATGAGCCTTGACACTTACCAGCCTGGTGTGGGGAGCGCAACCCAAATCCACCTCCTATGAACCTTGACACTAACTAACAGAACTGCTTCAATTACGTTGGTGAAACTGTATTTCCTGAGCACCTTTTCAACTTTATTTGAGGCCATCATATTTCACAGCAGTGAAATAGACCTTCATACTAGATCTCTGAAGACAGCCAATTCCACTCTGCTGGTGGGGGCTACGTGGGCAGGAGCGTCTGCCCGTTCTCAGATTAGTCATGAAGGTGAATTTCAGACGAGGTGGAACCTTGGCGTTTCCATGATAGTTTCACAGACTGTTATGGAATGCTTACGGGTTGGGTTGCTTACTGAGGAGATGGTCTTGTTATCGACCACTACTTTGGTAAAATAGAGTAGGATATTCTGGCTGTTAAAAGCCAGTGATGTTGGTGCCTCTGCGGTGGTGTGTGAGTGTCTTGTCTATGCCTGGTAACGTGGCAGGAGATATCACCTGCCTTCTCAGCACCTTCTCCTCTTCTGAGCTCAGTGCAGTGGTTTGTGCTGTGTGGTCTCTGCATTAACTGCATTGTTACTGCTTGTAAAACAGGTTGGGATCTAGTAATATTAGTCACACTAACAACAATACTACTAACTAAGGAGTGTGAAATGATAGTTAATCCATTGGAGAACTTTCTAATGAGATGAGAGGAACATCGCCCAGGTTATTTACTTAAGAAGATGGCTGATGTTAGGAACAGGTAGGGAACAGGGCATGAAGCAAAAGAGATGCAGATAGGTGCCGAGACATGGAAAAGTGGGCAATTGCTGAGACAGAGGAAACAGACAGTTCCTTGGCTTAGACGATTGCAGGGCCCTGAAGACAGACTATTCTGGACTAGTACAGAAGCAGAACTAGCCGAGATTATGGTTAGAAAGTTTCAAAATGCAGACACTGCTCAATTCCCAAGACCCCTACAGAGGGATTGATCAGTAGAAACTTCTTCTACTTTTTTTTTTTTTTAATTAAATCATAGCTGTGTACATTAATGCTATCAGTGATCATGGGGCACCATACACTGGTTTTATAGACGGTTTGACACATTTTCTTCACACTGGTTAACATAGCCTTCCTGCCATTTTCTTTTTTAAAAATTTAATTTAATTTTATTTTTTTTCCTTTTTTTATTGTTAAATCATAGTTGTGTACATTTGTGCAGTCAGAGGGTACAATGTGCTGGTTTCATATACAATCCGAAATATTCTCATCAAACTGTTCAATATAGCCTTCATGGCATTTTCTTAGTTACTGTACGTAGACATTTGTGTTCTGCATTTAGTAAGTTTTGCCTGTACCCATTCTAAGATGCACCGTAGGTGTGGCCTCACCCATTACCCTCTTTCTACCCTAACCTCCCCCCTCCCTTCCCCTTCCTTGGCCCTTTCCTCATAGTCTTGTGCTATAGTTGGGTTATAGCCTTCATGTGAAAGCTATAATTTAGCTTCATAGTAGAGCTGAGTACATTAGATACTTTTTCTTCCATTCCTGAGATACTTTGCTAAGAAGAATATGTTCCAGCTCCATCCATGTAAACAAGAAAGAAGTAAAGTCTCCATCTTTATTTAAGGCAGCATAATATTCCATGGTATACATGCGCCACAATTTGCTAGTCCATTCGTCAGTCGATGAGTACTTGAGCTTCTTTCATGACTTAGCAATTATGAATTGGGCTGCAATAAACATTCTGGTACAGATGTCTTTGTTATATTGTAATTTTTGGTCTTCTGGGTATAAACCTAGAAGAGGAATTATAGGATCGAAAGGCAGGTCTATTTTTAGGTCTTTAAGTATTCTCCAAACATCCTTCCAGAAAGAATGTATTAGTGGGCATTCCCACCAGCAGTATAGAAGAGTGCCCTTTCCTCCACATCCACACCAGCATCTCTGGTTTTGGGATTTTGTTATGTGGGCTACTCTTCCTGGGGTTAAGTGATATCTCAAAGTAGTTTTGATTTGCATTTCTCTGATGATTAAGGATAATGAGCTTTTTTTCATGTGTTTGTAGATTGTGCATCTGTCTTCTTTAGAGAAGTTTCTCTTCAAGTCCCTTGCCCACCCTAAGATGGGATCACT